>JANHGL010012263.1:16799-28321 GCA_024611195.1 Ceyx melanurus | reverse complement strand
AACATATTTATAGACATTGATGAGGTCCTCCCTCAGTCTCCTCTTCTCCAGGCTAAAGAGCCCCAGCTCTCTCAGCTCTCCTCCTATGTCTGTGCAGGTCATGAAGGGCTGTACTTGCATAATCTGCACTGATGTAGCAGGAATTTTTAATATGTTTTGTGTTATGTGAAAACATTACCAAAATTTACAGCACTTCTGTGCATTTTTTGTAATGTTATCCTCACTGGGGCATTTCACATTTTTTAACTGATGTCTCTATGGTGGTGCAATTCTGTCTTGTTGACATTCAGTTTAGTTTACTCTTTCAGTTTATGCATAGGATTAAATTGAACAATTGTTTACTTAAAGGAGGCCCACCTGCTGTTCATCCAGGTCACTCTAAAACTGAGTAGTAGCAAACTCTACAATAGGGCAATTTGTAGAATAAAGCAGCACTCGGTGTCTCTGTGGTAGGGTGGAATCCAGACCTTCACACTGCAGGTTTATAATGTGACTATTTATGATCAATCCAAGCAAAATGAAAACCTAAGTACTTCATTTTCTACAAAGTAAGAAAATATAAATAGCTTCACTAGAATCACTGCTCAAGTAATTTACCACTTGGTACATTCCATTCAGGTGTAGCTAGAAAGAATACAATTACTCAGTCAAAGGTGGCAGAATTCAGTGCAGATAAAAAATTCTTTAGAAGTAAAGGACAGAAGATAATTGCAATCTTTCCAGCACAGAACCATTCTAATGTGTACAGAACAGATTTACGTAGTCTCAATCCACAGCTTTACCTAGTCTCAATCCACATATATTTTCATTTAAATTCAGTCCTTTGCTAATTCCACCACTCTCTAAAGTTTACTGCAGGGAGCATGAAAAAGATGGTCTTTATGAACAGATGGTCTTTTCAAGGAAATGCAGTTAGACTTAAATACAGACAAATGTACTTCACACTAATGGTCCTGCTAGCATGAAAATTCTGAAAGGTGAAAATATGGGGCCACATAATATGCTAGGCCTTAATTACACAGGGCTTTTTCCCCTTCTGAAGACAAACTAATGACTAATGAAGCTTAATTAACAGTAAACAGGTACCGGCGCACAGTCGTTCATGTACAAACAGATGTTTATTGATTGTATTTGACTGAATACAAATGTGAGTAACTGTTGTTTAGGTATTAGTATAGGATGGGAAACTGTAACACAATTGCTACCTCTTCTGTGACAAGTGAACAAATTCAGTCTGTCAGGTATGGCTGCATTCTTTCTTAAAAGGATCAGCTTACAGCTGAACAAACACTTGATAGAAACCTTTTAGTGACCATCATGTTATCCAACGAGTGTAGTTATATTTTAGAGCAAAGCTGAAGATTTTACCAAACTGCAGTCCAAATGAGCAATATAATTTTTATTTATTTCCCTTCTAGGACACCTCCCTATATTTGCTTTTTTCTGCCTTTTTGCAGAGATCCTGCAATTTTTTGCACAGTGCCTGGGCCTGTAATGCTGAGTGCAACAGAGGGACTGGAACATAAAAGTATATATTTTGTTTTTTTGGTTTTGTTTTGTTAAGGAGCCTCTCCTCTCTTCCATGTTCAACAGGGTTCATTTATCAAGTTCATCAGACCTAAATCTTGGAAAGGCCAGCTCAACCTGAGGAGGCCAGATGACTTTCATACAAGTAGAATATTTGGGGAGCAAATACTGTCAGCTAGGGAACACTATCATGCTAGGGCAAAGATACAAAGAAACCTTGAAATTGAGAAGAAATCCTAACCTTTAAACTATATTGCTTTTTTGTGCATGTGTGTTTGTTTTCTTCAAAAGGCTCCATGAGCTCACTATCTGAAGTTTAGGGAAAGCCTTTCAATCCTCAGCAGCCCAATTTCACTTTCAAGTGTACAAATACAATACTATGAAATTATGGAAAATAAAAGCTTTCTTATATCTATTGACAGTTTCCTAGCAATTATAATGTGGTTTTGTTTTGTTTTTAAAGTTGAAAATTTGAGCCAAAGTAGCATTTTTTTTTCTTTTTTTTACCCTCTAATAAGAATGCTGAATGTTTCACCTTCTAAAGATAAGCCCTACAGTCTTCCCTGGGGGTCCATGGAAGAGAGCAAAATTATGTGAGTACTTACAGCAGAGATCATTCTCCTGCTGTGTTTGCAAAAGGAACAACAGCACAAACAAAAATCCACACCTGGTGCTACTGACTACTGCAGGATGATTTCCAGAGATGAAAAGTGAGCACAGCTTGGAGCTTCACCACCTTCACAGGAAACCCCACTCTGGTTGCAATGGCACAGGGTCTAACAGAGGGCAATAGGAGTCTCTCTGATGTAATGAGGAGGGACAGTTATCAAGAACTATTCGTGCTCCTACAGTTACCCAGTGTTTGGAGGCTCTCATGGTGACCAGGAGACACTTGAAGAGAGGTTCTTAAGTACATGTGATGGATCTTAGTGACTTACTTTGGTTTTTTTCAAAGCGGAAGAGACACTGAATCTGATAAGAATAACAAGACACACAGTGCATGGCACTGGACCAGGACTTTAGGGTTTTGATTTATTTCAAGTTCTGTGTCATGCTCTGTTCTTTAAATTTCAGCATGGCACTTACCTCTCAGTATCCCTCCATAAAGCAAGATAACAATGCCTCCTTTGCCTGTTTAAGCTGAATTCTAACACTAGTTATATATTTCATTAAAGTACTTCCTGATATAGGAGTGGATCGTGCAAAAGAAGTGAGTCTGTTCAGCACATACAGTGATTTTAAATGCTGTTGCAATTTAATATAACTAATATTTTTTTTAATAATAAGCAAGTTTTATCTGAAGATGCTAACAGAAATTTTAATAATTATCAGGTTTTCACTTATTATTTCTTCTAGTATTATAATGGAGAGAGAAACATCCACTTGAAAGTCACTTAATGATGAAGCTCAAAAAAAAAAAAAGGCAAGCATTGAAGAATGGACAGATTATGTCACAGATGAGAGAACACATATGCCAAAGTGAAATATGACACTGAATGTCACTTGTCTTGCTTGAGGTTTACTTCACTCTCTATCTTCTTTTTCATTACAATTATTATAATTATTTTATTTTCATTTCTATTATTAAAATGTTCTTATCTCAACCTATGACTTTCAATTGTTTTTGATTCTCCACATCATCCCACCAGGGAATAGGATGTATGATGCTTAGTTTCTGGATAGGGTTAAACCACAACACTGGTCTATGCCTCAAGGAACCTCCAAAACCAAATAACATTCTACCATAGCACTGAGCGTGTTCTTCGTGTCTTTCCACCTTGTTTCAATATGAAAGTTCCTTCAAGCGATAACAATCTTTTGTTTGCAACACAAATACGCTTTTCAAGGACAGTAATAATTTGATTACAATCCAGTAATTCCAATGCTAATAAAAATAAAAGTTTTGTGAAAATAGGTATTTGTCCTGGCTTTACTTGTGTAGATAGAAATACCTTGAGCTACTCCTCTCTCCACCCTTGTAGTTAATTTGATACAAAATTTTCACTTATCAGCCATAATGGTGGAGGAAAATAGTAAAATACTGACTTCCTTCAATGGGTCTTTGGCAGTTATTTCTGTGGAGACAAGAAACTCTACGCCACCTCTTAAGGAAGTAATCAGTACAATTCTGTTGCTGCATTTACTGCTGGAAGTTCAATTGCACAAGTCAGCCAAGTGGACATAGACTAATGACAAACACTTGAAATAATCTTTTTTTTATAAAAAATAAATATATGCAACAATACCAACACTTTGACAGCTGTCCTATGAGTAACAATTTTTCTCTCTTAAAACATGTAGAGTTGAAAATGTATTGAGATTTTTCTTTTATTTCTTGCTTAAGAAATGGTACAGAAGAAACGAGAGATTATTCAAGAGTCTCTAGGTACTTTCCATACTTTCCCCTTCAGATTTTACTTCGATTCACAAATACCATCATTTGCACTACTTCAGAAACAGGTGACATATGGTAGTCCTGCACAATTGTAGGTTTACAGATTCAAGACACATTTGTAACTGGTTTTGTAGCACTGCCATAGATCAAAGTGGTGATTAAAATCTAAGTTCTGGTGAGAGTTCAATGAGTTCAAAGCCTATATATAGCAACATTAACATCCAGCTATGCATAGTTTTAAAGAGTGGGTGGCTGGGATCGGAAGTCCCAGAGGGAAACAAGGTAGTCTTTCTGTGAAAACAGACAGAACTTGGAACACTCAAAGGTTTAAATCTCAACTACTGTCAAACCCTCCTGGATAGTGAAGAGTCCTTTTCTGTTTCTCTCAAGAAGAGTAGCATTTTAATTTTGTTTTTTTACTCTTGCTGAAATAGTAACAAAGGAATTTCTATATATGAGATTCAATCAACTACTGTTACCACACAAAGGCAGTGTGAAGAGCAATCTTTGCATCAATTGCAAACAGACATCTGCCCCATAGATATAAAAAAAAAAAAAAAAAGATATTTTGAAATAATAATTTTCTACTGCAATGCTTAGGAACATTCCCACCATATTCCTTTTTTGTCTCATTCAATAATACCTCCACAAACAAATGGTACTAACATAATTAGTTTACCTCTGCTATTATTTATTATTTATGTTGTGGGAGCACATAGAAACCCCAGCCATGGGACCTTGATCTTATTTGTGCTTGCTGAACAAATACATCCTAAGAGACAAGACACTGTCCTGAAGAAACATTTTATTTACAGCCTAAACAGACAAGACAGATAAAGGGTGGGAGAAGAAATAACAAGGTGAAATGGCTTGCCCACAGCCAGAGTGCTATCCACTGACTTATTGAGGACAAGTAGCAACACATTGTGAAGTCCAAGAATAGAAATCTGGTCAATGGGGTTGATACAAAGAGCCAAACTCCCCAGCCTGGCCCCTGGAGTACAGTCACCTTTTCATATAGTGGTCTGAATGACCCTATATGGCATTTGTACAATCATGAGCAAGTTGCCCAAGCAGTCCCAAAACCACATCTATTTATTCATGCCTGTCTCACTGGCATAAGGACCAATTACTGCGTATGGGGACTGAATGTAGAAGTCTGCAATAATTAAAGAACATAATATGGAGATCAGCTCGATCACCTTCACCACTCCTGAAAGACTTGGGCTCATTAGGCTCAACTGTTCATGCAGAACAATGTTAATTCACCCTAAAAAAAAGGATGTCAGGAGAGGTGAAAGGTTGCTGCATGTCCCCAGAGCTTACATATGGCACTGATAAGCTACAACAGATAAAAAATAAAATGTGGAAATGAGAGGGAAAGGGCTTTGGATCGCAGCATGGCTGGAGGTGAAACATCTGTCACATTCAGCTTTCTATGGAAAGATTCATTTATTACCCAACTATCCATGCAGAGATTTATATGCACAGTAACATCTAATAGGTGAATGATGTAAAACTTAATAGTTACAGCTAAAAAGGTAGAGAGTCTTAGGAAACCCTTACCAAAGCTCGAAGCCTGAAGTGCTGACTCTTGGTCATCCCAGATGAGATCCCAGGCATCTGTTCTGTTTTAGCAGACAGGCTGGCACCAGCATCCTGTGCAAATTGCAACTGAAATAACAATGTCCTGCCTAATTTACAACCCTCTCCCCCATCTTTTAACTCTGCTCATCAGATTTTATTTTTTTTTTTACTATACTTTCACAAGCTGCTTTTAAATGGTAGCACTGTATTTCTCCAAAGATGTGGCTCTGTTTTCTGACAGATGGAATAATTTTTATATATTGTTTTACCTGCCTCACTAGGGAGTTCTGCAGCATAATTAAAACACAGGACAGATGAAGAGGTTTACAGCATAGCTACATCACTGCAACATACTGTTCTTTTGAGCATGACTTATTTCTTCCCGTTTCCTAAGGATGCAGCAGACAGTGCTGGATATCAGGCTCTTTGATCACTTCTGATAAATGATTGGAGGGCAAAACAAAGGCAGTAATTCTGCCCCATAGTTGCTTGACACCAGATCAGCATGTAAACCTTTATTGGTGGTATTTCAGATGATTTCTAACCTGAAATATCACCTACATCAAACAAATCTGTTCTGTGAGAAGGCAGATGAATCAGGAAAATAGGACCTCACAGTATTAGGCTTAAGATAGAGAGGAAACAAATTCAGACATCCAACTAGCAGTGCATTAACATGTGCTGCACTAGCTAATACCACCCTATTCACACTGCTAATGCGCAGGGAAAATTCAGAAGCTTAAAAAAAATTCCCAAAAAACACCACACACACAAAAAAACTCCAACCTCTCCCCCCAAAAAAAGCCAAACAACATTCCCAACCCACCAAACAACAAAAACAAATAAAAACTAAAACAACCCATACAAAGCAGTGTGACTGTCCTGGTGCAACTCTGACCCTACTATTGCTTATCTATTTGTGCTGAGATTTTTCAGTGATACTGCCCAATGAAATTTGTGTATCTAAATGTCTCAATCGTCTTCCAAACACTAACCTGAAGGTTGTCCATAACCTTAATACGAAAAGCTGTAACAGTAAATATATATAAAATCAATAAAAACAAGCCCAACCAACAAAAAAAACAAACCAACCCAGACTGCACAACCCTATACTAAAAATTGTTTGAAAGAGCTACAGTGATAACTTTCTTGCCCTCTAGAGATGGGTAAGAAAGCCAACATCAAAGAGCAGTAAGGATGTATCCCAGAGGGCTGGCTACTGTATTATTAGCTATAATAGGGGCATATCCTGACATACAGGAGATTAGCCGTTATTGGTGAGAAATTGCTAGCCTATAAAAAAAAATAATAAAAAAAACACTGGTGTGAGACAACCTGGCTGTACATATTCCTACATTGCTCCTATGTTATTCCTTAGTGGTCTTTTATCAGTTTGTCTTTTGTCACTCATTGGGCATGCTGTGCATGGGATGAAGAAGCAGCAAGAAATGCCAGCAAGTTCCCAGATTAAGAGTGACCTTCTAAAGGTACTAGGATAAAGTCAGCCTTGCTGTTCCTAATGACCTAAGTTGCCAAGGGCAGGACCAGCTATAAACAGCAGAGACTTAGGGTACAATCCACAAACATGATGGAATTAACCATCTCTGATAGCCTTCATACATATAGAATAAAGCCCAACATTTTCTTTATCTTCCCAGATATCTGCTGGGAATACAACACAGCAGAGAGGGAACAATCCAAGAGGTTTCTGGAATGTGTGGAGGACAACTTTTTCATGCAGCTAATAAATGAGCCAACCAGGGAAGGTGCCTTCCTGGATCTGCTCCTTGTGAACAGGGAAGAACTTGAGGAGGAAATAAAGGTAGGGCATAGTGATCATGAGATGATTGAGTTTTCAATCCTTAGAGAAACAAGGAGAGGGGTTAGTAAAACTGCCACCTTAGACTTCTGGAGGGCAAACTTTGACTTGTTCAGGAGACTGAGTGACAAAGTCCCTTGGGAGGATGTGCTGAAGGATAAAGGAGTCCAGCAAGGTCGAGCATACTTCAAGAGAGAAGTTTTTAAGGCCCAGAAGCAGGCTGTCCCTACCTGTCAAAAAACAAGCAGGTGGGGAAAGAGACAGGCTTGGCTAAATAGGGACCTTTGGCTGGACCTCAAGAACAAAACGAGAGTCTATGACTGTTGGAAAAGAGGACAGGTTTCTCATGTAGACTATAAAGATGTAGTGAAGCAATGCAGGGAGAAGATTAGGAGGGCCAAAGCACAACTAGAGCTCAACCTTGCTACGCTTCTTAAGGATAATAAAAAATGTTCCTATAAATTCATCAACAACAAAAGGAGAATTAGGGAAAATATCCTTTATTGGATGCAGAGAGAAACTTAGTAACAAAGGATGAGGAGAAGGTAGAGGTGCTTAACACCTACTTTGCCTCAGTCTTCATCAGTGGAACAAGTTGTCCCCAGGACATCCAGCCTCATAAGCTGGGAGACGGGGAGGGAAAACAGGATGAGGTTATCAGGATTAAAGAGGAGGTGGTCAGTGACCTTCTACGCCACTTAGATTCACACAAATGTATGGGACTGGATGGGTTACACCCTAGGGTGCTGAAAGAGCTGGTGGCTGTACTTGCCAAGCCACTTTCCATTATTTATCTGAAGTCCTGGCTAACTGGGGAGGTCTCAATGGACTGGAGGTTAGCAAATGTGATGCCCATCTACAAGAAAGGCAGAAAGGAGAATCCAAGTAACTATAGGCCTGATAGTCTGATCTCGGTGCCAGGAAAGGTCATGGAGCAGATAATCTTGAGTGCTCTTACAAGCCATATGGAGGATAATCAATGGCAGTCAGCATGGGTTTAGGAAAGGCAGATCTTGCCTGATGAACCTGATCTCCTTCTGTGACAAGATGACCTGAGTATTGGAAGAGGGAAAGGCTGTGGATGTGGTCTACCCAGACTTCCAGAAAGCATTTGACACTGTTCACCATAGATTGCTAATGGATAAACTGGCTGCTCATAGCCTGGACAAGAATATGATCTGCTGGATTAAGCACTGGCTGGATGGACAGGCCCAGAGAGTAGTGGCCAATGGTATTAAATCCATCTGGTGGCCGGTCTCTAAGTGGCATTCCTCAGAGCTCAGTGTTGGGGCAGTTTCTATTTAACATCTTTATTGATGATCTTGATGAGGACATAGAGTCTATCATCAGTAACATCACAGATGACACTAAATTAGTTGGGAGTGTCAATCTGCTTGAGGATAGGGAGGCTCTGCAGAGAGACTTAGATAAACTGGATCTCTGGGCCAGTGTTAATGAGATGAGTTTCAACAAGGCCAAGTGCCGGGTCCTGCAACAACCCCATGCGATGCTACAGGCTTGGGGACGTGTGGTTGGAGAGCTGTCTCGAGGAGAGGAATCTGGGGGTTCTGATAGACAAGCGAATGAATATGAGGCAGCAGTGTGCCCAGGTGGCAAAGAAGGCCAACGGCATCCTGGCCTGTATTAGAAACAGTGTGAGCAGCAGAAGTAGGGAGGTGATTGTCCCCTGTACTCAGCACTGGTGAGGCCTCACCAACCCGAATGATTCTGTGATTTTCCTATGGGCTTCAGTATTCTTATGCTATTTAATTTTTTTCACTTTTGCACAAAGACAATATAAAACATACACAATATTAAACTGATATGTAAACCCACAGACAAACATCTAGAGAATTTTGGAGTGAAAACTTCACCTCAGTACCACAACACTGACAAAACAGCTTCACAACACAGGAAAGACAGATGTAGCATGGTATGTTTGGGCTGACCAAAGGAAACAACGGAAATTCTTTAGCATTTTCATTTTTTAAACTACCTTAGAACAGAAATTAAGTATAAAGACTTCCAAGAAGTCAGCAAATCACCCAAAATTAGATACTTGGATAAAGCATGTATGAAATGAGTGGTTCAAATGGACATAAGTAGATGACATTAACTTAAAAATCCATGAAGTGCAAAAACTTTTGAACACAGATGAACCATGAAAGCCTCACAGACAGATGTTATTTAGGTTAAAAAAACTCCACTTTATCTTGGCATGCATTAATAACCCTGAGGGATTGCAGGTATCTCTTCAATATTGTGAACTATCTGCAAGATCAGCAAAACCAGAAAAAGTAATTGATTACACTATCATTAAAGATCAGTTGTCCAGAAGTCCTCGGTGAATAGGCACCACTTAGGATAAGAGATATACTCATTGCTGATTTTTTTAGTGACAAGATGAAACAATAAATTGACTATTCAGACAAATCTATCTTCTTATATTTGCCTTGGAAATATCAGTGTTCTGGAAAAAATATCATGGAATACCCTTTGTTAGACAATCTACAGTGCATAATTAATTTAATCTGAATTCTTAATTTCAGTATTTGCCATTTGAATATAAAAATACCTGTAGAGAAAAGTTCTGACATATTATAACAAAGTTGTAACATTAAAAATATATATATATTTAAAATATTGCCTATTTTGCAAGGCAATATGAAGAGGAAGTAGAGTGAAAGACTGAATTATTTCTGTATGTTAGCAAATTAAGTTAGCTATGTTTTCAAATAAGTTTTTTTACTCCAATTTTATTTTTAAATAATCCATACTCCTTTTTGCTCCTTCTTTTACTACCAGGCTTATGTTTCCTGTTTTAATGCTTAGCAAAAACAAAAAGCATATTTTCTTATGTAAAGTTAAAAATATTCTGGTATGGTTGGTTTTCTGACATGCATCATGACAGTTTCTCTACAAAAAACCTTTAAGATATTACAGGAGAAATGCAACATTCTGGGACAAATTCCTGTTTAGCTATCTGCAAAAATGAGATCTCAGCAAACCA
The DNA here is from genome assembly GCA_024611195.1 of Ceyx melanurus. Taxonomy (NCBI): domain Eukaryota; kingdom Metazoa; phylum Chordata; class Aves; order Coraciiformes; family Alcedinidae; genus Ceyx; species Ceyx melanurus. The sequence goes on along the minus strand of JANHGL010012263.1, from coordinate 17,983 downwards.
CAGAGCAACAGGATACCAAGCCCTTCTGGCCACAAACACAGTTTATTGTAACATAAATAGGATAATGTGAATAGTTCTTGGATGAGGAAGATACCCTTGTATTTCCAGCCATCTTTACCTAATAAAATCACCTTCCTATTCTGTATCTCTCCTAGCAATCTTGTCCTTGTTTTGCTAGTATGTCATATTTCTCTTGGCTCACTTTCTACTTATTGATCTTTCTACATAATTAGAAAAAACTTTTGTTTTCCCTGTCATTTCTTCACCATGGCTCTGTTGGAACTGTGGCTCCTTCCCTTTCCCTGGTAATCCTGCAGATGCACACACCTGTTCTCTGCTTTCATAGAGGACACACAGATACATGCATTTCTGCACCAGGACCACTGCCATTCTCGTTAGGTTAGAGTATTGTCTGAGACCATGGCAAATTTAATCTCCTTCACTTCACCCTCTCCCCAGAGCCCTGTAAAGATCTTCCCTTACCCTGCTATTTTTGCCATCCTATCTCTCCCTTTGCTTCCATGCATTATCTCCCTATCTCTTCTTGAATTCACCAAAAGTTTTCATTTAAGAGAGAGATCTGCTTCCATCACTGACAGCTCTTCCCTATCACATTCTCTTCTGCTGTCAAATACTTTATTTTAAGATAAGATGACATTTGTTTAACTGCAAGCATGATTGTAAGACTTGTGCTATGACAGAGGCAATGCCTAGTGATAATTTTGGTTTGCTTTTTAAGTAAAGCAAAAGGATGTACTTAAGCTTTTTAGTAAAAAATTAAATCCTGCCAACATTTTCAAACAGCAAAAAATTACATGAACTAGGCATATAAAAATCTCTTATAGTCAGAAGATGAAATATCATCAGTCTTCATCCACTGAATTTGTATTATGGAATATATTTATTCTGTGCATACAGGATAACTCTGCATTAGTATTTCTTACATATGACAGATGTTCATTCCTCATGCTTGTTATACTGTGTAACTCAGTGGGAAATACCACGCATTTCCTTTAACAGCAGAATTTAACCTCAGATTTTGCCCTCTAAAGCTACAGCGTAGATTTTACCCCTTTTTTTTTTTTTTTTTTTTTTTTTAATATAATAATCCACTTCTCTCCCCCGTTTGGGGGGGGTGGTAACAAGCAATCTGTTTCAGCCAGTTTCTTGTTTCACTTTCGTAG
>JANHGL010012263.1:0-16699 GCA_024611195.1 Ceyx melanurus | reverse complement strand
AACCTCAATTTTGCCCTCTTAAGCTACAGCGTAAATTTTTCCCCTTTTTTTTTTTTTTTTTTTTTTTAATACAGTAATCCACTGCTCTCTCCCAGTTGGGGAGTGTGGTAACAAGCAATCTGTTGCAGCCAGTTCTCTGTTACACTTGCTGAGTGGTAAACAGAGCCATCACCTGCAAGTAGCTGCAACGTAAGCAAAACCATTCACCTCTTTCCACTCAGTTGTTGTGTAGGAAAAAAAAAGTTAGCACTGAACTCATACTCCCTGATGCTATACTTAGGAGATATCCTTTTAAAGTTTAGCACTAAATTTGGTGGCGTAAACCTTGATATTCTCCCATCAACCAAAACCTCTCACTATTACATTGTGCAGGAGGCTGCATATCAGCTAAATCTCGGCAGATGTAGTTGCACAGAAAAAAACAAAATGCCTTAAATAAAAAGTTGTTAAGTGATTTTCAAGAGATGGAAGAGAAACAGAACAAGCGATATGTCATGATAAGAATTCTTCTTTTGATCAAACAGCTCCCTGTTTTTATCTGAGATAAAGGAAACAGGCAGCTCTGACATTTATCCCCTTGAACACTTTTGGGCCTACAGAGGAAATATGAGCAGCAGCAGTTAAGTATTTTAGCCCATACCATGTCTCACCTAAATCATTTTTACAGAGATAAGCGCATGCAAATCCAACAGAGATTTTGCCTTGCAGTTTGTGTTGGTCTGTGGACTGTAGACAGTAACCTAATTGAATTTCACTGTATGTGCAAGCACTTTAAGCATACCTCTTGCTTGGGGTGCTAAGCTTAAGCATCATTAAATTGATATAAATGCCATAGATTTCAAAAAGCAAGCTCAAGCACTAGGCTTCGAACAAAATTCTAAGACCATCTTGTCTGGACCCCTACCCTTCCAGGAGTGCTCTGTGACAGATGCCAAAACACTATTTTACCTATTCCTGCTGTATTTTTTTTTCACTCTTGTATAATGGCAGTGATTACCACCTTCTTAACATTCAAAGAAAGAAATATTCAAGGCCAATATTTAGTGCATTAGCAGCACCCTGTCCCAAGACATCACCCTGTTTGGAGACATTTGTAAACCTAAGCATTGGTATGCAGCTTTTAATTAACAAAGAAAGCTTAATATGCATTTTTTTTCTTCATCCATCTGGCACTAAAATTGCTGAGTTGTTTCTGTTGCATTTACAGAAAGAATTTGGGGCTATTAGATGAAAATTACAGTATATTTCTCTCTTTATGGTCCACTTGCCTATTTCGAAGACAAAGGCTATTCAGAATTGAGAAAAAAGTGTTAGAGAAGACATTAACTATACTCATATTTTTATGCATTCTTTCTACTGGTAGTAGAAAGGTTTTTTTATTTCCCTTTTCATATGTTTCCACTGTTCTGTATCAGGTTTTTCGCATTTTTCCCCCATCAAATCTTAATATACAAAGAAAGAAAAGAAAAACAGAACTGCAATTAATGTATTGTCCATAGTATGAAAAACACCCAACTTCACTGTTCCAATTTAAAGACCCTGTTGTGAAGAGATGACTTAAAAGTAGAATATTTTCTTATTACAATCTAGCACTCAGTGATTTCTTTATCCCTTTGGGGGGTATCTTCAGTGGCTCTATATTGGGTTCTTAAACTTAAATCTCTGTCTTTTCCTTCTGATACTTTCAAACTTATCAATGAAGGAAATGTTTGTGAGCTCTGCAGTCTTCTATTCGTATTCGCTTTAACTAAGTTAATTTCCCCATCATCACACCCTGTTTCTGAAAGGCATCCAGTGCGTCCCATCTTAACAACGGCTCCCTGAAAGACATTGCCCTGTAACACCATCAGTATCAGAAGTACCACCAGCCAACCAGGCTGACCAAGTAACCCATCAGGACCAATCTCTTGCCATGGGACTGGCAACTGCCAGATGCCACAACAGAAGATATCTCTTAACTATAAATATAATTATCTATATTATGCAGGGGAGAAAAGGGGATTTCTTTATGTCTCCATGTGACAATTGATAGGCGCAAAACTTCAAGAACTAATATCTGACTTAACTATGACTTAACATGTCCAGTGCCACCACAGATGTTATTATTCAAACAGGAGCTACCAAACACTCGATACAAACTTCTGAGTGCTTTACTGCAGCGACTGACAATAACATCAGTGTTTTCCTTCCCTAGGAACAAAGGGCATGGCTATACCACTATTGTTGCAGTCTATCAAATGCTGTTTGTGTTCCCTCCACGGCCATTTACTGCAGTATCAAGTAACTTCTGGAAGAGGAATCAGAGAAAGATGGAAAACACAGCTCAAGGAGGTGTTTTTTTTATCTATCTGTTTTCATTAAAGTTCCTATGCAGAGGAACAAACCTGCAAAGTTATGGACTTTAAGGGTGTGAAGAAAGATTTCTTGGATGTCCTTGAGTATCTGCAAAATTTTCACAAAGGTAATTTCTCTAACAATAATTTTCTTGTCTATGCTGGCCTCCAATACACTCATTTATGTACACTCATTTATATAACCCACTATTAATTCTTTCATTCTTTACAAACCAAATCAGTAAGTGTTGAAAGGATGCGAAAGCAAAAATATTTGTCTTTTAGCTTAACAGTCTGATAGGGAAAAGGCTACATTATTAGGCCTACTGCAGAGTTTGCTGTAACCAGTACGAAAAAAGGACACAAACTAATGCAGCTTATTCCCCTGGAAACAGGAACTGGAATTTACATTCCTTTAATCTAAACACATCAAAAGGAACATCTTAAAGTAGAATGATGTTTCACAGTTCATATGGCAATTACTACAGGGTCATGTTGTCCATTACTGTGACTCTTCTCCTGCACTGTATGTTTTCATTGCTTACTAATTACAGGAATGCAGCATCAATTAAGAGAAAATAATGAAAGGGAATATATAATTTCCATAAATAAAAAGAGCCACTTTCTTTAGGAACATTATATAAGCAAATGAAGGAAATCAGCTTTAATTTAACAGATGGCAATCCATTTGAAGACACTGCTCACCACTAAGCCATACTTCCTAATTAGAAAATGTCTCTCTGAACCTTTACTTATTACTGCGTCATGATCTTTCCTGCTTAATCTGCTATTAAGGGCTAATTAATAATAGTGCACACTAGCCAATGCATATAGACTGAAGTGAAAAAAGAATTAGATATACACTATCTGGAAATAATGCTCACTCTCTGAAAAACAACTAAAGGACTTTATTGACCTAACTTGTTTAACAAATGACACTTAAGTAATTCATTGACAAGGCAGAACAATAGCAGGACTGAAAGCCTATTAAGTCATTTTTTCTAACACATCACACAGCACTGGCTGTAAATTTCTGGTGTAATTAATTAATTAAGACTTAAATATTTCAGTAATAAATTACTATTAAAAAATCAAAATATAATGGTGCTTAGGGAAAGAGATTAAGGTTACTAGCATTTATTGACCGGGCCATAAAAAAACCAAAACCAAAAATCCATTTGGAAAAAAAAAACAAACCTACTTCAGCCTCAGAACACTGAAAGCATATTTTGCAAACAGTGTGAAAACTAAATGCTGATATTGCTCTTAGTTTGGGTGCATTTTCATTTTTCATTTAAAGGCTGCTTTAAGCAGATTTAATTTACGGACAAATATCTAACCCAACCTAGAAGCACACAGCATTTCCTAGTCCCATCATCCTAGGCCTTCCTACTTGAAAATATGGCTTAAAATGGTGGTGCACCTTGTGCAAATATCACTGTTCCATATCCTATGTTTCCTGCTGATCTCGTTTAACATCGAACCCAACTTGTAAGACGAGAGTATGTCAGCCTTCCACACCTAACCTCAACCCTGTACGCCTTTTCATTTTTGTCTTGAGCTGCCTCCCTTCCCAGCCTCATACTTCATGTTTGCTGCCCACTATAAATTGCTTTTCTGCTTCAGCAAGTAAAGGAGTCCTTTTGGTTTTGTTTTGTTTTGCTTTGTTTTTGGCTTTACCATTTGAGAACAAAACATTTATCTCAGCCTGCTCTCTAGAAACAAAGATGATTTGCTTTTACCTCTCTTCAGTATTAAAGTCCCAGTCACATATGGAGGAACCCAGATACCAGTTCAAACCCTCAGCAAAGTCATGAGGCACATAGTGCTTACACAGATAAAATTTCCTTCCAATCCACAGAATACACAGTTTTTAAAAACACCAGGGGACACTAGATTACTCACAGTGACCTATGTTTTATGGTACATTAGATTTCTCTCAATTATCATTCCACTGATATCTGCAGGTTTAGGTGAGAGAATCATCACAGAATGGCCTAGGTTGGAAGGGACCTTAGAGATCATCTAATCCAACTTCCCTGTCATGGGCAGGGACGCCTCTCAACTAGATCAGGCTACTCAAAGCTCTGTCCAACCTGGCCTTGAACACCTCCAGGGAGGGGGCAGCCACAATGTCTCTGGGCAATTTATTCCAAAGTCTTGCCATCCTTCTATTGAAGAATTTCTTCCTAAAATCTAATCTAAATCTATTCTCCTTCAACTTAAAACCATTTCCCTTTGTCTTATCAACAAACGCTCTTGTAAAAAGTCCCTCCCCAGCCTTCCTGTAGGTTCCCTTCAGGTATTGGAAGGCAGCTATTAGGTGCCCCTGAAGTCTTTTCTTTTCAAGACTGAACAATCCCAGCTTCCACAGCCTGTCCTCATAGCAAAGGTGCTCCAGCCCCCTCCTTGTGTCCCTCCTCGGAACTCACTCCAACAGATCTATATCCCTCTTATGGTGGGGACACCAGAACTAGATGTAGTATTCAAAGTGGGGTCTCACAAGAGCAAAGGCGGAGAATCACCTCTCTTGACCTGCTGGCTACGCTTCTCTTGATACATCCCAGGATGCGGTTGGCCTTGTGGGCTGCATGAGTGCACTGCTGGCTCATGTTGAGCTTCTCATCTGTCAACACCCAAAAATTCTTCTCTTCAGGGCTACTCTCAACCCACTCTGTGCCCAGTCTATATTTGTGCCTAGGATCAGCCCAACCCAGGTGAAGAATCTTGCATTTTGACTTGTTGAAGCTCATGTAGTTTTCACTGGCCCATTTCTCAAGCCTATCAAGGTCCCTCTTGATGGCATTTCTTCCCTCAAGTAAGTCCATGGCACCACACAGCTTGGTGTCATCAGCAAACTTACTGAGGGTGCACTCAATGCCGTCACCCATGTCACTGACAAAGATGTTGAGCAGCATCAGACCCAGAACAGAGCCCTGAGGAACACCACTTGTCACTGGCCTCCATGTGGACATGAAGCCATTGATCACAACTCTTTGAGTGCGACCAGCCAGCCAGTTCTTTATCCACTGAGTGGTACATCAAATCCATGTTTCTCCATTTTAGAAACAAGGATGTCATGTGGGACAGTGCCAAATGCCTTGCACAAGTCCAGGAAAATTACATCCGTTGCTCTTCCCATGTCAGCCAGTACTGTAGCTTTGTCGTAGAAGGCCACTAGATTAGTCAGGCATGACTTTCCCCTGATGAAGCCATGCTGGCTGTCACCAAACACTTGATTATTTTTTATTTGCTGTAGTACAGCTACCAGGAGAATCTGTTTCATGGTTTTACCTGGCATAGAGGTAAGACAGACTGGTCTGTAGTTTCCCAGGTTATGTTTGGTTCCTTTTTTAAAGGTGGGGGTTATGTTCCCCCTTTTCCAATCTGTGGGAACCTCACCAGACTGCCAGGCCCTCTCAAATATGATAGCTAGTGGCTTAGCAACTTCAGCTGCCAGTTCCTTCAGGACCCGTGGATGTATCTCATCAGGTCCCATGGACTTGTGCACTTTCAGGTTCCCTAGGTGTTCCCAGACCTGATATGCTCCTACTCTGGGTGGTTCTTCACTCTCCCAGTCCCAGCCAACACCCTCTGTGATTTGGGTGGTGTGGTTTGAGTGGTCACCAGCGAAGACTGAGGCAAAAAAACTGTTGAATACTTCAGCCTTCTCCACATCCTGAGTTACCAGTATCCTTCCAGAGAAGCCCCACATTTTGTCTCATTTTTCTTTTTTCTCTTACATAACTGTAAAATCCTTTTCTGTTATTTCTAATATCGCTGGCCAGAACTGACTGTCAGGGCCTTAGCTTTTCTAAACTGGTCTCTGATTACACGAGCAACTTCCTTATAATCATCCCAGGCTACCAGTCCCTGCTTTCATGCTTTGTGTGTTCCCCTTTTATATTTGATTTTCACAGGAGTTCTCTGTTTATCCATATAGGTCTCCTGGTGTTTTTGCCTGCTTTCTTCCTTTTAGGGATTCCTTTTAAGTCGACCAGCTTTCTTGGGCTGCCAGTCCCTCCAGGGCTTTATCCCATGGCACACTAGCAAGGAGGTTCCTGAAGAGGTTAAAGTCAGCTTTTTTGAAATCAAGGGTTTCAAGCTTGCTGAGCTTCCCCCTCTTAGCTGTCCTTAGGATCTCAAACTCCACCATTTCACGGTCACTGCAGCCGAGGCTGCCCACAAATTTGACATTACCCACCAACCCTTCCCTGTTGACAAGAACGAGGTCTAACATGGCACCTCTCCTCATTGGTTCCTCCATCACTTGGAGAAGGAAGTTATCAATGCATTCCATGAATCCCCTGGATTGCTTGTTCCCCACCGTGTTGTTTTTCCAACTGATGTCAGGGTGGTTAAAATCCCTCATGAGGATCAGGGCTTGTGAATGAGCAGCAACTCCTATCTGCTTATGAAGGGCCTCATCCACTTGGTCCTCTTGATTGGGTTGTCTGTAGCACACACCCACTGTAAAGTCCCCTACCCTTCCTTTGACCCTGGTCCACAGGCACTCAGTTCTTTCATCGTCACCTGCCAGGTGGAGCTCCATGCATTCTACCTGCTCATTGACATAGAGGGCAACACCCCCTCCTCGTTTCCCCTGCCTGTCCTTCCTGAACAGCTTATACCCTTCTAGTCCAACACACCAATCACAGAAGTCATTCCACCATGTCTCTGTGATGTCAATCAGGTCATAGCGCTGCAGACTCATGAGCATCTCCTGCATCATGAGCTCCTCTTGTTTATTGCCCAAGCTTCAGGCATTCATATAAAGGCATTTGAGTTGGGCCCTTGTTAAGGTACCTGGAGCCCTCTAATGATATTCAGATGTTTCCACAGCAACCAAACTCTCAACAACCCCTGTGCTCTACCTGCAACCTGTCACAACACCTTGATCCTGTGCCAATTCACAAGATTGTACAATCTTGCTAGTACACTCCTCCTCCACAAGCACCAGAATACTTCGTTCCGGCTTCCCCTCAGTGACCCCGACTTCACTCCCACCAGATGACTTTGCAGGATCAAGGCTAACCTCTTCCATCCCACAGGAAGTAATAACAAGAAAAAGAAACTTAGAGGAATATCAAAAGAAAATAATTTCCTGGCATTCTAGCCTTAGCTTTTATCAATGCAAATTGTATTTCACTTCATCTTCTATACAACTCCTAGCATATTCAGCACCTCTGAAGGAAATCAGCATGGTAGAATGACAACAAACACACCCAGGGCTCTTCAGCCCTCATGGCTATATCATTTCTATTTATCTGTTGTCTGCATAAGTCCCTTTATTATAAACTCTTTCTTGAGGCTAAGCATTAATGAGAGATATTGCAAACTCAAAGCTCAAGATTTCTGCAAGTTCAATAGGATTTATAATCATTGCAAATGTTTTTTATAAAGAAAACCCTAATATAGTTAATATTTTTTTTTTCATTTTTTTTTTAATTAAAAGCCTCTTTCATATTTAATGTATTAACTGTATTAGCATTTGTTCTCTATGGATTTCAAATCTTTATGATAATTATTTGCATGTTGATGCTTATTAGTACATCCAACAGGTTGTGAACAATAAATAGAAAAAAAGTGTAAAGTGTAAAACACTTCACATTATATATTTCTGAAGAAGGACAGGAAGCTGTAATTACTAGTGATTGTAGTCAACTCCATAATAATCAGAATGAAATCTAAGGTGAAACTAATATGAAAACTGTAATGCAGTTTAACATGTTAGAGGGTTAGATTAATTCATTAAGTTTGGCTAGAAAATAGAATAAATTTAGTTTCTTTTAATTTCCTCAGGTACAGCATTTTAAGTAACGTAAGCAGTTAACTAATGTTGTCCCCATAGCACTCATTTTTCCCAATAAAATTCACCCATTCTGCAAAGCACACAAGCACCAACACCCCTGGAACTGGACAGCCATAGGGTGAACATGGCTCCAATATGAGCTGTGAGCTGTGCCAGTGTGACTGCACAAGTTGGGTACCACTGGTCACATTCAGCTCCTCATCTTTTTGGTTTATCAGACCTTTTTCCCTCAATGATACTGCTTTTATGCCATTATCATTGTGGTGACACTGAGGTTTTGGCCTATTTGGGAGCTTTGGATTTTTTTTTGGTTGGGTGGTTTTGTTTATTTGTTTTGTAAGAAAATATATTATTTGAGGTTAAATTAAAGATCTAGCAAGTACAGGAGAATCTTGCTCAGCTTGTTCTTTGGTTCATTGTCCATCCCTGTCCTTGTCTCTCAGTTTTACTCCTCAGGAATGGTAACTCCCTGCTCTTGTGAGACACTGCATGATTCACTTCTTTCTCAGGCTCAGAAGCTTCCCACCCTTATGCCCACAGACCTGGCAAGCTGCTGGCACAAGGGGGAAGCGATGCTCAGGATGACTTCCAGGAGCAGAGGGATAGGAAGAAGCAGGGCTTTCTCACCACTCTGTCACTTCTCATATGCAGTAAAATTACCAATTATTTGGGAAAAAACCTGAGTCTTCACGCACAGCATCAGAAGAGAGATGCTGTCTCTGGATCCCATAGCATTTTGTGGACCTGTTTGTATAGGGGAACAGATCACCCCATGTCCACTCCACAGTCACACACTGCCAGCTACCAGGGTTTTTTTTATTCTACATGACAAAAGGTAATATCTGTTTAGGACAAAAGGGTTATCCCCAGCTCACTGTTTAAATATAAACTGCTTTAAGACAATGAACATGCATTTGGACAGTGACCACTGTGATTCAAACTCCAGTTCTTGACAGCACTTTAAAGTCCTTTATCACAGTCCTAATCAAATGGAACTTTTCAGACTCATGCAGAACTTGACCATAATACAATCTTGGCCTGAAAGAAGGAGTACCAGCCAGGCAAGGCACACTAACACCTAAGCTATGACAAGATAACCTCTTCTTTCCTTGTGAAAACTGAATTTAATTGCATTTTCATTCATGATAATGACCTACATAATTTTTAATAATTGGATACAATTTATCTTTTCTTAATGAAAAAAATGGAAATTAGCAAAGTTAGGATACAGGACAATTCTTCATTTGAAAGCTCTTCATTAACTATTGGATGTCTAAATACCATTTTGAGAACTGCACTTATAAATCTAATTTTTAACTTATAACTAATTTTCTTTTTCTTTCTTCTGTAGAGTGTACTGTAATACTCTACTAAAAAACAGCAACTATTTCTAGGGGGTATCTATTTTATTTGGGTAACATTAACTCTACTGCTGTGATAACTCCACATATACTTTCTTGAACAGCTAGTACAACTATCAGTATAAATGTGAATGTACACTGTAAAATAATTAAATGAAAATGTTTAGGACTTACTGACGTGAAGGAATTGGTCAAATCTTTACAGAATTTTAGTGGGGTTTGTATCAGCCATAAAATTATTTAAAACCTCATTTAAAAATAATTAATTACTATAATTCATATCATGTTCCTCGCAACTATCTCTGACATCAGCTTTTGATGGATGAAACAAAACACAACAGACTTTGAAAAGACTGGTATGTCTCTTATATCTTATATTCTTTCTTGCAGATGACAATGATTAGTAAAACTTAGTGTAACACAGCATATTTACCAGGTCTCACTTTACATTTTTCAACTTACTAAATTACTTTGACTATCTCCAGTTTATGTTCTGTTACTGAAGAATAACTACAGAACAGATGGTAGCATGTTTGCATAAGAATTTTTTCAGCAGGTCGATCTACAAGGTGGTTATGGGGAATGATATGTATTGGTTAGCATGGGAATTTTTTTGGCAATAGCAATCAGATGGTCTGTCAGTCAACACAGTAATTTCTGCATTGCATAGGAGAGATTTATTGAACATATATACTTATGGACAATTCTTTAAAGGGCAAAAACAGAGTATCAAGGACTAAGTTTAGAGTAGAGCCAGTATACAGAAAAAGATATTTCTGGATAGAATAATATTTTTAAAAGGGACTTCAAGTCTTTGAATATTCTAAAAGTACTAACAAAGAATGGTTATGAAATTATATTGGAATGAATTTGGCATATAATTAAATATCTATAGCTATATCTGTTGCATTCTTCAGCAATAAACAATATATTTACAGATTATATAATGTCAAGTGAAAATAATACCTTTCAAATAATGAAATTACTATAAAGGAAACCTATGCTGCTCTGAGAGTAATTATGTTTATTTACTAAAATAACAAAAAAGCAAATCTGAACAAACCCCAAAAGTTATTGATTCCTGGAATACGGACAAAGATATTTGAATGAAAAGTTACATTTTCCATTTACACTGCATACTGAATCATACTTGTCAATGGAAATTACTTTGGTTGTTTTAGGTCAGCTACCATTCACAATGCTACATAAAGTGATGGCACTGATTAATAAATCAGAATGGTTTGATCCTGTGTGAAGATGGAATGACTGCAGAAAGGACATAGAAAATTAGTCAACCTACAGCTCAGGATGCTTCAATCCCCAGTGCTACTCTTGTGCTGTTGCCTGGGCCTGGACAAGTAACTTCAACTATTTGCATTTCAGTAACGAGGACAATGATTCATTCTCTAAGACCCAAGACTGCGAAGCATTATACCAAAGTGAGGTATTGTTGTTACTTTTAGTCAATATACCTTGTAAGTGTTTTGTTTTCTATTTTGTCTGGTTTTAAGAACTAGTAAGTGACAGTCCAATTGATTTTCAGCCAGAGAGACAGCTAACATTAACAACTTTCTATCAAAGTCTTGAAGCAAGAACACCAGCAGAAAGAAAGAGTTAACAAAACACTTTTATCATATGTTCTTCCAAGGAGCAATACTCAGACAAAGTTCTGATTAATTAGTTCATTTTTTAAAAAGGACATATCTTTTGGCATCCCACCCCAATGTATGACTGTCATTGGGGAGGGCATGGAACAGCTGTTTTCCATGAGAATTTCTAGTCTGTCTCTGTGGGTGAGTATTTCTATTTGTGATGTACCCTGCTTAGTGCCAGACCACTAATTTTTAGTAATGCAGGCTCTGTCTTTGAGGCACAAAAAGGGTGAAGTGGTGTAATAATTTGGCTTGAAAATTCACTGCTTGATGCCTCCTGTAGTAAATTTGACCCTGGAATATTAAGGGGTGTTAAATAAATTGGACGAAGAGGTGTTTGGGGAGTAAAAGTGCCAGACACACTGCCATGAATGAGCAATTAGATGTTCATGAACCAGCTTATCACAAATTACATGCCTACAATATCTATTACTGTAATGACCTTGAGAGTTGACTCATATTCTCCCTTAACCTAATGAGCATGCTGAGTATAATCAATTACGTCTGCAATTAAAATTACAATTTGTCTAACAAACTCTTCTACACTTTAAAACATTTTTTAACAAAGCATGTTACATACTAGTAAAAGAGAAATATACATTTTTTGTTGTGTTCTCATTTGTTCACTTACTGCGGGACTAATTTATTAAATCATATTACCTCTATTATTTTTTAAGTTTTCAGCCAAATTTAGTTAGGTTTCAGTCCCGAATATCATGGGGTAATTATACTATTTAATGGAGATTTATCATTTCCCAAAAGGGTTTACAACCTGTCTTTGCCTGCCTACTGAAATTTGTTTGCAAGTTCCACTCAATGGTTACTTAAAATAATCTGCCTTTCACTTCTGTGATACACACACATCCTATTTCATTGGAGTGACCAGAAGATATTCTGCTGAAGAAAGCTGACTTCTGTTTGCCAGCCCAGACCTGCTGAGTTCAAGTCAACCCAATGTAAGCAAAACGCAGCCTCAACCATTAAGGAACAAGATATCATTCATCACAATCTGTCAGTAATTATACAATCATCCAGACAGGCAACTACAGAATTTTTTTGCTTATATACACAGGTGTCAACCATTCACTTAGCTTCATACAGAACCCCAACATAAGAAAATGGAAAGAACTAGAATAGGGCTTTAAATGCATCCATGCATTTTATGTCATGATTAAGCCAAGGATATCCTTCTAGTTCTCAGGAATGTTCAGCCTCGGCTCTTCCAATGTACAACTGGTTCAAAGTCCTCAGTGCTGAGGACTATGGATTTAGTTATGGATTTAGCTCAGAGAGTTTTGAGTGAAGCCATGTATCTCTAAAAGGTCACTTCTCTCTATCAGGGCCATTACTGCACATGCTGCCAGTGAACAGCTCCCATGGGCATGCAGTCATCATAGCAAGGGGAGAGAGCCCTTGTCTGACTCTGCACCACAAAAGCAGCAGCTTGGCTTTAGGCAAGTGAAAGCCAGGATTTGTGACTGCAAGCATAAGTCTTCAGGGCATCACACAAAGATGCTCCCTTGAACATAGCCAACCTAGAACAGTGCTCTACCCAAGGTAATATGCTCTACTATATCCTACTGCTAGCTTAGCTGCAGCAAGCTATCTTAGCAATAGCATTTCCCAGCACAACAGCATCTAAACGCATTCCCAGGTCTGTACAGATGTATAGACTCCTAAACAGGTAGGCTCAGTGTTTCCTGGAATAAAAGCAGCAATCTGTCTCCTCATTTCAATCTACTGACAGGCAAGCCCAGCAAATGCAAGCAAAACACAGCCTGAACTGCTAAGGAATGAGATGCCATTTCTTGTCCTGCAACCTGCTGTTCATTATAGAGCCAAACAGGTAGGCAACACCTGAGCCACAGAGGCCATCAGGACACTGCTGTGGCACAGTGCTGTGCTGGGGAATTACACCCAAGGAGTTTTCTTGGTCTGGACAGAAGTATTCTAGCATACAGCGTTTCTCATGCAGAAGGGAATTAGCTGAAAGACTCATTACCTGCTCCCTGATCTACTTATAAAACTCCCAGTTTAGTGAAAGTATGTCAAACTGAAGGGCTTTATTTGCTTACTTTCCATCTCCAACACACCTTTTTCCCAGAACCTTCATATACTTACTTATCAATACCCTATGAAGTATTGATGCTTACCTCATAAATGAGGAATGATAACACTTATTTCTATGAAATTAATTAAGTTTCTCATAGAAATAAGTTGTTTCCTTAGGATTTTGGATCTTTGTTATGTACTACACGTATATGGGACCTGGAAGATGAATGATTGTTGTGGAATACAGCTAGAAGCACAGGGATTAGGGAAAAAAAGGCCCCTTCAGATACAGAAAAACTTGTGAATCACTTCTCTCAATACACTACAGATAATGAAGAAACTATCCTATATTTTGCATTTATTTTTGTCAACAAAATCTAATCAAAATTCATTTTTTTAGAAACTCAATAGTTACACTAAATTAGATTACTTAGAAAATTAAATCATAAATCCTTATAAGTAGGCCTTGCCTCTGTCTCTGTTTTTCCAGAACATGACTTTGCTCTCTTGAGCACCTCATTTAATTCTAGTAGGCTGAGCTTCCAAACTAGTTATGGATTTGATCGTTTAATAACATGAAACAAGTAAATGTGTTGGGGAAAATTTATTATTTAATTAGGTCTTACTGGTAATCAATTGCAATGTATTAATTCATTAATTTGCATAACCATTGTTTTTATGTGTGTCCACAAATTCTGTTAGATTTTTCTAAATTTATGAACTTTCTACCTTCACTGTGGAAAAGAAGGTGCTCACACTGAGTATCTTCAGTAGAACAAATAATTGAGCAGCAGGAATGCATGTATGCCCTATAGAAATGACTTCAGGACAAGATTTAATACTGAAAACAAAAAAAAGAGATAAAACAAGAGGGTTTATTCTCCCCAGGATGCATGCATAATTCTCATTAATGTTAATGAAAGATGCTAAATGTATATGCACTGAGGGGAGTTTATTAGAACCTACTAAATTCTGGCATTTTTTCCTTTTTTTTTTTTTTTTCACTTGATAGTTACTATAACTGTAAACATCTTTGGGTGAAGTGAAAGACACTGAAAGAAAAAAAATCAAAGCACTATATCAAATTATACTCCATAGGTTATTTTCTTAAAATGGTATTTTGCATTTTGAACTACTAGATGTATGAATAATTGTAGGTTTAAATTATAAACTACATGAAATTAAAGAGCTGTTTACACAACTAAGGTAAAAATGATTGCTATAGAAATGGCAGAAACTCCGTTGATTTAGTTCACATATTTTTACAAGTGAATGGAAACATTTATATCAGAGAAAAATCTATCCCTAGACACCAAGGTTGTTCTACTTATGTGGGACTCAGTATCAAAGACAGGTTACAGATTCATATTCTGCTAGATCATAATTCTAAATGTAACTCAGGGTGGCCTCACCAAAAGGCCACAATTGAAATAATGGCTTTTGTTGAGTTCACAGATTACTTATTTGCAGAAAAAAAGCGCTTCTATTATGTACTGTGTGTGAAGTGATGCACTCCTCATTCTGGGCAGGCCAACCACCCCCTAATGACAGCTCCTCTCCAGCTGAGGCCTGCTGGAAGGCCAGGTGACAAAACATCACTGTACTAGTGTCTATTCTGTACTTTCTCAATAGAGAAAAAAAAAAAAAAAAGCTACCTCTAGACATTATCTTCAAATACTAAAAACTAGACTTGAAATCATAGAGAGAAATTCAACACATTGAATCAGAGGAAAATCCAGCATTTCAGATTTTAACATCTTTCCAAGCAAGATCAAGACATTCATTCAGATGAGCACTTTTCATCTGGTCTAGTTTATTTTCTTCCAGCCTTTCACAGTGAATTTGGATCAGTGTTGCCAGGCAGACAACATGAAATTAAGATTTTAATGGTAGCAAAGTATAAATGGAAGAGAAGATAAAAAGGCTTGATTTTTAAGAGATGATAATCTAGGACATTACCAAAGGACCAGTGCTGGGTCCAATATTATTCAATATATTCATCAATGACCTGGATGAGGGGGTAGAGAGCACCTTCAGCAAGTTTGCTGATGACACCAAACTGGGAGGAGTGGCTGACACACCAGCAGGCTGTGCTCCCATCCAGAGAGACCTGGACAGGCTAGAGAGATGGACAGGGAGAAATTGAATGAAATTCACTAAGAGAAAATGTAAGGTGCTGCATCTGGGGAGGAACAACCCCATGTATCAGTACAGGCTGGGGGCTGATCTATTGGAGAGCATCTCTGGAGAAAGAGACCTGGGGGTCCTGGTGGACAGGGGGATGGACATGAGCCAACAATGCACCCTTGTAGCCAAGAAGGCCAATGGCATCCTGGGATGAATTAGGAGGAGTGTGGCCAGCAGGTCAAGGGAGGTTCTCCTCCCCCTCTTACTCTGCATTGGTGAGTAACCCCACCTGGAATACTGTGTCCAGTTTTGGGCACTCCAATTCTGGAAAGACAGAGATTTACTGGAGAGAGTCCAACGCAGGGCCACCAAGATGATTAAGGGAATGGAGCATCTCCTTTATGAGGAGAGGCTGAGAGAGCTGGGGCTCTTTAGCCTGGAGAAGAGGAGACTGAGGGGGGACCTCATCAGTGTCTATAAATATGTTAAAGGAGAGTGTAGGGAGGACAGAGCCAGACTCTTCTTAATGTCATGAAATGACAGGACGAGAGGCAATGGGTGCAAGTTGGAGCACAAGAGGTTTAAGGTAAACACAAGGAAAAACTTTTTCTCAGTGAAGGTGACAGAGCTCTGGAACGGGCTCCCCAGGGAGGTTCTGGAATCTCCTTCTGTGGAGACATTCAAGACCCGCCTGGATGTGTGATCCAGGTGATCCTGCTCTGGCAAGGGGGTTGGACTAGATGATCTTCTAGGTACCTTCCAACCCCTAACATTCGGTAATTCTGTGATTTTTTTTTTTTTTCCTTCTGAAGACATGAGCAATCTAGCAAACATAGGGTGTTTTTCCAACCTTCTGCCTTTACCATAGGCTATAGATCTCCTGGTCCTGGCTGCATGTGTCATGATGAGTCCAGAAACAGAGGCAGCCTCTTAGCCCAGACCTGAGTCCATGATAACAAATCACAGAATCCTGCCTGTTGGCATCTATCTAAACAAAACTTTAATGGGTTTAATCCAAAACTAACTAGTTTCTCAGGGTTCTCCACTTGGACATGCTGTTCTCCCTGGAAATGCCATACTGAAGCATCCCCTTTGAACATTGTACAAAGCCGAGCCCCAGGCTATTGAAGAAGGGACAGGAGACAGAAAAGCTCAAGACAGAAGCAAGACATGGTGCTAATGCAAACCTTGTGATAACAGTAAAATGTCACAGATTCAGGTGAGCATTCCTGGCAGGACCAGAGCAGGGCTATGCCCCATAGATTCATAGATATTAGGGGTTGGAAGGGACCTAGAAGATCATCCAGTCCAACCCCCCTGACAGAGCAGGATCACCTAGACCAAGTCACCCAGGAACAGATC
>JANHGL010012262.1:0-15442 GCA_024611195.1 Ceyx melanurus | reverse complement strand
CACCCCGCGGTTGATGAGCCCCACTTTGCGGCTCCGGATCAGAACGATGCGGGGGGTGTCGTACTCGAAGAGGAAGCTTTGGAAAGCTCCACACGCCACCATGGCGGCCTGCGAAAGGCGGGCGGGAGCACCTCGCACCCTGGGCGGCCCCGCGGAGCCACAGCGCCCCGAGCAGCCCGCAGAGCGCTCCCGCAGCCCCGGGGCACAGGCAGCGGCTCCGGCTTTGGAGAGCCGCTTCCCTCCCAGCCCCGCGGCCCGAGGTTCCGCAGCTTCTCTCCCGCCTGTTTTCGGCCGGGAAAAGGGGTTCCCCGCCGCCCGGGGTGCTCGGGATGAGCCGGGGCAAAGCTGTGCCCCGAAGCCTGTCGTGTGGGTGCGGGTGGGTTGGGAAGCACAGCCGGTGGTCGTCCTGAGGAGGAGGCTCTCACCCTACTTGCTAAATCTGAGGGAATTTTGGTTTTCCCCATACTACTCACTGTTACTTTATGTGGTTTTCACCTCCACACTGGCCCCTCGGCCGTTACCTGGAAGCCTTCTGCTGTCAGCCCTGTGCCGAGCCCTGAGCCTGGGCTACTAAATC
The DNA here is from genome assembly GCA_024611195.1 of Ceyx melanurus. Classification (NCBI taxonomy): domain Eukaryota; kingdom Metazoa; phylum Chordata; class Aves; order Coraciiformes; family Alcedinidae; genus Ceyx; species Ceyx melanurus. Next base: position 14,865 of record JANHGL010012262.1, on the reverse strand, counting down.
TCACAAAGAAGCTGGACAGATGATTCGGCCAAGGGACATTCCAACATCAAGACACAAACTGCAGTCAGCTCAGGGCAAGGACAAAGCACCTGCCTGCAAAAAGAAGAATAGCAGCAGCATATCTAAGACAGTCACTCTCCCATCATCAATGAGCCAATAATTTCTCTCCGGCAGAATTACTAAGTGCTGTTAAAGCAAATATTCAGATATGCACCACCCAATTCACACACCTTCCACCTGCTGCCCAACGCAGTGTTTATTTTAAACACATAATCAAAACCCTCACAACAGCAGGTTAGAAAGAGATGATGCAAACTGGCAGTGGGGATTTCAGACAGTATAAAAGTATTAAAGAGATTTTGAGTCAGCTATAGATTAGTAAAATGCTCTATTTATTACAAAACTGAAAGGACAAAAAGAAAAAGAGGGGGAGGATGGAGCAGAACACGTATACGAAATGCAAAAGGGGATTAAAAATCACAGTCTTAAGTGAATACTCAGAGTTATTCCTTCCAAAATGAGCCAGTTCAAGTGTTGGAACAGGAATGAATTAATTCTGACTGTAATCTTTTCCCACTCTAGATACATGATGCAATATGAATGTTAATACAATTAATGCATTTAACAGCAGAAGACAGAACTACAGCGGGCATAATCTGCTTGAAATGCACTTAAAATACACGTGGGAAATGGGAAACTGCTGGGCTAGCTCAGAAAGAACAAAGCTTAGCTGAAAGGAGTGTGGCATATAAACGTTACCATCTCTACAAAAATAGAACATGGCCAAGGATAAAAAAAGAAAGAATGGAAGAGGTGTTGGAGCACAGATCCATCTCCCCTGAGTTTGCTGCTCCTCAGCTCTCCTCCGGAGCACAAAGCAACTCCCACTGTATGAGGTACAGGAGGCAAGGCCTGGTGGATACCAAGAGCAAACAGAAGGCCAAAGTCCAACATTACCATCTTCCTGGGTATGAATGAAATGCCCAAAATTGCTATATAGATGTGAAAAGTACAGCTGAGCTTTTCAGAAATTGCTTTGTCTGTGTCACTGAAATAATCTAAAAGGAACCTGTTTGATGTGGGTGGACTTCAGTGGTGAGTTATGAAACCTACTGGCTCAGCAGCCTCTTGATCCTGCAGAAAGGTGGTGAAGATAGGGAAGAAAAATGCTCAGGCTCACCATTTCAAGTGATCTCTCTCCTTCCTTGTTCCTGGGTTATGCTTTTGAGATGATTCTTGGCTCCATCTTATTTTCAGGGTGCTGGTCATCTCCTGACTCAGCTGGGATGCAGCAGGAGGCCTGCAGTGTCCCATAAAATGTAGTCCTAAAAATTCACCCCAGAGCCTACTTCCCAAACCACACGGGGTGACTCAGAATGAAGCAAAGACAGAAGAACAATAGCTCAAGCTATTTGTTGCTCTGTGTTAAGCTGTAGGCAGCTGTGCCCCTCCAAAGACCACACAAGACCTGAGCTGTATTACAGAAGATTTGGGGGAACTTACACCTTTTCTTACCTTCTTATTTTTTTCAAGGTCTGTGAAAGAAAACAGAAGTTAAATGACCAACGTGAGCTCAAGCTGTGCTACACCCTCATTCCTTCTTAACATCAGTGCACTTGTTGACTGCTTTGGAATAGGTATCTTTAATTTTCCACCTGCAGCAGCTTGGGATGATGGCTCTGTCTTCGGGATCCAAAGAGCCAAAGCGCCAGTGAAGCTACCGCTGGTGAGCAAGGTGACGCAGCCGGGTGGCGACACCGTCACCCGACAAGTCCGCAAAGGGGTCTGTGTAGAGAAGAGCCCTCTCCGGGCTGTGCCGGGACAGCACCAGCTGCTGAAAACACAAGGAGGTGGTGATGCACCGCCCTTCTTTCCTTCGGCAGCGCAGCTGCTCCTGGCGCTCCTGTGTCGGCCGGCATTCGCCACAGCAGCACCACTCCGGGTGGACCGGGGAAGAAGCCTCTTGTGCGAGAGGTTGCTTCAGCTCAGCTTCTTCATTATCCCGGCTCCTGTTGGACTCACTGGTGTGTGTTGGTTTGGATCCTTCATTACTGTGGTTCTCGTTGGACTCGGCGTAGCAGCAGCTGCCAGCAGCACAGCATTTCACAGGGTGGCTCTGCAACAGCACCACCCGACAGAAATTAAACAGCCTTTGCAGCAGAGAGAATTGACAGCGGTGATCCTCACCACTGGGCCCTTCCTTTGACACAGCACAACGGGGATAATGATGACAGATCAGCAGATCTGGAGGAGGGTTGTCTTTCCATGATGCCAACACCCACCCTGGCAAAACGGAATCGACGCCTCGCGCGTGGTTGCGACGCCAACGCCCTCCCACCAGCACATTCCCACCACAGGAAAGCAGGAATTTTTAGCTGACTCTAGAACAGGCATCCCCTAGTCACAGGAGCTGTTCACTCCAAACAGACAATCTAGTTTTTGGTCCTCAGGATCTAATCTGGAACTATAAGGGGGGGCAGTGGAAAGCCAAATCCGTTTGGAATGACATTCTTCGGTTCTGAAGGGATGATCCCAAAGGTCAAGTGTCTGTCTTTACCTCAACAATGTGGCCTTTAGCATGCTGCAAGCTTGTCTTCAGGGGCTTCTTTATCCAAGTAACATGTGGCTCATCAACAAAGGACACATACATCACCTGTGGAGCAGAAGAAAGGAGCACAGTCAGCTGGAGCAGTTAGTTGGAGAACTGGGGACAAACACAGCATAGATGGGACCTCAGGGCTTGGGTTCTCCAGTAACAAGCCTCTGCAACAGGGCCTGTATTTCCAGTATCTGGAACAGCAAGGACATGGGGAGCTGTGTGGACAGAGGGGACTAACTGGAGGTGTGTGGTCGTGCAGGGTCTTTAAGTACCCTCCTCTTCACATGCCTGAAATGCTGGGGGATTAGTAGAGGCAGCCTAGAGACAGAACCAATAACGTCTTTAAGAAGTGGAAGAGGCAGCTGAAGTTGGCAGGACAGAGGCTTTGAGCAAGGCTCTCTTCATGGCATCATTCTGATCTTCTGCAGGCTCACCATGGCTGCAGGATTCCCTGATGGAGCTGGTGGTTGTGTGCAGAGCCCACTGTGCTCGTGCAACACATGCCATGCACAGCTCAGTGGGAGGCTTCCTGGATCACCTTTGTAGCCATAGATCAGTAATTTACATGCTTCACCTGGCTTGGATTCAGCACAGTATCATACTTCTTCCTGTTGTAGATTTTGTAGAATGCTGATTTGCTGCCATTGTACCAACTCCCTACAGAAATGACAATTTCAATGGTGACTGCAACCTGCGTGGGAAAACAAATGCAATTAGTGATTCCACTTTCTTAATGAGACTCTATCTCCAGAATTGGGTTTATTAACATTAAAACGTCAGTCTCACCAAACCAAAATAGTAGATCATAGACCCAAGGTTTTTAATGAGTGCAATGCCATTAAATCTCCTACCCTTCAAGAAAGCAGAAAAGAAAAACTGAGAGGCAAGATCTGTTACCATCCATTCAGATTAACAGCTTTTCTCTCTCTTCACAAATTATCTTTGTCTCTTTACAACTCAATCCTTAAATTTCGTAGAGCATCTCAGACACTCTGCAGGGGACAATAAAACAATTTGAGAGAAAGGGTGGTGACATGGGGAGCTTATGACAATAACATCATGTCATGATGGTGTCTGTTGCTGTTTCATCATTAAACAACAATCCTGCCTCTCTCCCAGTCCCACCATTTCATCCTCAGCTTTCCTCTCCCGTGCTGCTCACTTCAGTTTAGATCTCCTCATCTGAGATGACTTCCATCCCAGACTGATGGACAGGAGAGAGGAGAGGGGTATATGGCAGAAGTGGGGCTGAGCAAGTTTTCATCTCCCTCCACAAAGAAAAGGAATTGGATTTACTGTGCTGAAGACGAGGACGTTGAACCGTATTCCAAAGACTTTGAAAAGGGTTCTCTGCTCCTCCCCATTTGGCAGCCTGTGGTACTTTGCATCTCTGCAAAAGAGTAAATGAAGATCTGGGCAGATCTGGGCAGCTTCTTCTTCCTCCAGCCCTTTCAGCCTTCCGAAATGAAGGTGCTGAGGCCAGCCTGATAACAGGATTTTTTGCCTATCACCTGACCCAGCAGTCTAAACTAAATTAATACATCTAGAGATTTAATAAATTAACAATCCAACTCATGTCCACTGAGTGTTTTGCTGTCTCAATTCAAACTGGAACCTGAGCTACAGGAAGTTCAATCCCAGGTAAAGCAGACAGAAAACCCCAGTGAGGATATGTGAGGAGCTGGCAATGCCAAGAGTGCCCATGCTCCAAAGGCTTTAATATCATGTTTTTCACAACATAGTCTGGACTCCTGAGCACACTTCAGCATGCTGGAGATCAGCTATTTCCCATTCTTCCATCACTAGAGTGGCTGGAATCATGTGAACCTTTACTAACTTCCAGTTTCTTATTCAGTCAAGAGCACAACCCTCCTGATGCACAGCTCACATCAGCTTAGGGATCAAAAAGCAGTCACAGAGCATTGAACAAAGAGATCTTAAATCTGACAATGAAAAGCTGGCAGTACAGACAAAATCATTACATTCAGCTGAAAGACATAATAAGCCACATCATAGTAACTAATATTCAAGCTCTGGTAATAATATCCTTATGTCTTCTGCCTCAGACTTGGTGTCAGGACTTCAAAGTGCTGTACTGTTCTTGATGGGTTTACTTCACTGAACTCTAAGTCCTGTTCTTCATTTAGATAAATATTTTGAACAGGAATTTTCTTAGCTGAAGGGACAGAGGGTCAGTTCCAGGGATGGCAGATACTCACAGATCACTCTGTCATTGCTAATCAAAGTTTGGTTTAGAGTTGGTTGTCTTGGTTGGTTGAAGTACCTTGAACAGTTTAAGAGTTGGGTGTAAACACCATCAGCTCAGCCCTCTGCTTTTTAGCATCTCTGGGTACTCATTCAGATGATAGAGACATCTAAAGACAATTTTTTTCCTTCTTTTCTCTTCAGTCCCTTCTCTGTTTTGCCATCTTGATGCTAACAAACCAGTCCAGAGCAAGCTTTTCCTTGATTTCACTCTCTCTGGCACATCTACTGCAAGCAAAGTTTGGCAGCCTTTAATCAGAGTTCTCTAGATCATGCAATCATTTGCTTCTCATTCACTGTGATCTGATCTGTATTCTCTGAAGACAGTGAGTCACTCAGAAAAAAGACACTGTCATGTGTTCTGCTTTCTCCTTGTTGGCACAGACATGAAACACCCTTCTTCCTGTGCTCAACAGTTCCACCAGTTTTGTTGGTCAGCTCTTAGCCTCTGTAGCCTGCAGGCCAGTGAAGTTTTATTTGAAAGTTTTCCTATCTCTCTCCAGGATCAGAGGTTTTCTCCAGCCCTCAGGGTAGAGGTCATTTCACATCTGCTCTGGATGGCACAGAAACCTTCTCCTCTTGTGACAGCTTTGTGCTCAGAGCTGACCTGTTAAGAGCTTTCTTGACCACTGGCTGAAGCTTTGCTCTTTTGCTCCTCAAGCAGTTCTTTTCATTTGGAAGGCTAAAGCCTGTTTCCACTGAAGTCTATCACAGAATTCCCTTTGGAACTGAGATTAAATCAATAGGCTCCATGCAGACATTGGTTATAAGCTCCTCAAAATAGCTTTCCTGACTTCTAGGACAGCTAGACTGCAGGGGAAGCAGAATTCTACACGTGCCCTTTTTTTTTTTTTTTTTATGCTTTTTTCCAAAACTTTCTCCTGCTTTTGATCTTTGTTAGCTTTAGGACACTAGGCTGGAGGGACCCATCATCATAGAATCATCATCACAGAATCATCATCATCACAGAATGGTTTGGGCCAGAAGGGATGACCTGATAATATTTTACATTCTCATGACACGTCACTGATGCCAAAATAAGGATTTCTTGAAATATATTAATTATAGGATCACTTCTAGCTCTCCTCCCCTCACTCACTCTGGTAGCAGAGGGAAAAGCAGCAGCTCTGTTTATATGAGCTGGCACACACAAGCTCAAAAGTGTGGCAGGCTTTGTGCCTGTTCTTTGCCAAAACATCCATGCTTGGTTTAAATAGTATTATGCTCCATCTATTCACCACTCTCTAACCTTCACTGCTTTTGCTTTCAAAACTGCTGCACTGAACTACTCTGCTCCTTTTTTCTTTTCACTTTGGAGATGTTTGTTAGAGAATGGTATTTCTTTGCCAATAAACCCCTTGAACAGATCCAGAGTCAGGCCACCAGGATGTGGCCTGGCATCACACACACTCTCCCAGCAGCCTGTGTTCTCACACCAGGCTCACTGCAGCAGAGATTTCAGCTGAACTGCAGCAAAATCTTCCTACAGACCAGTACTTTGATGCTGAAAAAATTAAAAATGTGGGCAAACCCATTCTTGGCCTTTTGACTCCAGCTGGCACTAAACATCCTCAAAATCACAGTTTCCTTCCAAAAGCCTTCTCAGAAACTAATAATGCAATAAAAGATAGCACCCACAAAAACATCTTTCAATCTGAAAATGTTCTTTACATACCATTACTGTGTACATCGACTCTCCCTTTTTCACAGAACTCATCTGAAGAGCAGACAGATTTGTTGAAGGGATACTGGAAATGAAAAAAAACAAACAACATAGAAGAGCAATATAAATATCTCCCTCTGCACACCTGTGTAAAAAGCTTACCAAGCTTTAACTTAAAAATATCAAATAATAAGAGAAAATAACAATGCAGAGTGGGTAAAAGTACTTATTTGTCTTACAGGAGAAAAAGGCTCAACTACCTGCAAAAGCAGAAAAAAAGCTCCTTCCTTGCTTACAGTAACATTTTCTGTTATTATTTATTTCTTCTCCTATTTTTCACACTCTCTCCTGTACTATTAAGCACAATAAACGTGAAGATGAACTGTTTAATCCTTTATTACAGTCCCATATACTTTTGCCAACAGAAGTCAATTTTATTGGGAGCTACTCTGGAAGGTCCCACTTGTAGGCCAGCCAAAAGAAGAGGAGAGCTACAGCTTACAGCCAGGTTTGACCTACAGAGAGGAAGGAATGGGACATTTGGGAATGAGCAGCATTAGTGGTAAGAGCACTGGACAGCAATCCTGCAGCTCCATCATTCCCTCAGTTTTTCCTCAAGAGCAGCATCAGTGCCAGAGAAGCTGGACAGCAATCCCTGGCCTGAATGGCATCACCTCCTGGTGGCGATGCAGAGAAGTCTGGCTGGAAGGTCACCAGTGTGGGGCAAAGTCACAGCTGCTGGCTGGTTACCCAGAGAAAGGGACAGAGCAATTAAACTGCAGCTTGCATATTATCTGGAGCAATTAAACTTGGAGTTTGAATATTATCTGGAGCAATTAAACTTGGAGCTTGCATGTTGTCTGCCCAGGTGCAGAGCGAGCAACAGGATTTGCTTGTGCTGAACTGGTCCATGGACAGTCCCCTCTTTAGAGTGTAAAAATAAAATCACAAAACATATTTACCTCAGGCCACTCCCGCTCAACCTGGTTCTCTGTCCGAATGAGGTTGGTCACCACAAAAAAAAAAGAGTTTGCTCCCTACAGAGAAAAAAGAATATGAATCTGACTGAATTTTCACCTGCTTGATTCACTGAACACAGTTACCTGAAGGACAACAAGGCTGTTCCTGCTCTACCTGGCTCAAACAGGGAAAGCCAGGGACAGCATCAGGGCAGGAATGAGCAGCCAGAGGCAAAAAGGCACCAATTCTTACTTTTTAAACTGGCAGTGCAACAAGAAAAAAGAAACACTAGATTAATTTGTGATAATACTGCTGTGTTTAGCATGGCTACACCACAGTGAATTTGTTCCTAGCTTTGCTGTTACCAAAATACTAACCTGATTAGGTAAAAATTGTCTAAAAATTAGCACCAAATAGATCTCATAAAAGAGGATTCCCCTCCTTTATATTAAGGGAAGATTTGGCTTCAAAGCCTCACATGTCCAAGGTAAAGTAATCCCACTGAATGGCAGGATGGAGACACCTCAGGAAGGCAACCAGATGTATCAATAGAAGCTGTAAATGAAGACTTGCCATTGTTGGTAAAGTGTATTCTGCCACATCCCAGGTCCTGTTGTTGCTGTGAGCCACTCCCTTCAGAGAGGTACAAATGGAGCTGTTAACTTCATCTGTCTCCTGGTAGAGTCTGTAAATGAAGACTACATAGCTGGCCAGACAAAACAGAAAGGACAAATAAGCCCAGAAGAAGGGTCAGTTTCTTCGTATCATTCTTGGACAAAATGCACTGCAAGATACAAGTCAGCCAGACATTTGCAGGTAACTGAAAGCCTTTTTGTGTGAGCCATGTGCAGCAGCTGGACCGAAGTCTGCCCTGGTTTCACTTCAGCAACTTTTGGCTTTGTCAGAATTGTACTGATATCTGCAAGAAGATGATATCTAATTTTTCCCATCCTAAATCATACAGACAACAGGAGGTGACATCCTGGCTCTTCAGATGCCATTTGGGTACCTGGGCTTTGACTTTTGCTGTCAGGAACAGTGGTGCCCTCTCTACATTTTAAGAGAGCTTAAAATACTTAGTCCTTAGAGTGACTATTTTTGTGCCTCATGCTGAGTGCTTCAAAAACCTTGGCCTAATGTTTTCACTTTCTCATGAATGAATGTTAATAAAAAGGATGCAGGATGCCTCTATTTTTAAGCCAACAGGAAAGTCATCTAGCTCATGAAAGCACCATCAACTCAGAAACTACTGTAAGTTCACCCCATGGAAGTGATGCAAAAGAGCTAGCACCATTTCAATGTAACACCAGTTCTGGAAGCTGATAATACAGAATCTGAAGAACCAAAATACAAAGCAACTGATCAATGTTCCTTTATTTAGATCATCTATTAAAATAGCATTTCAGCCTCTTCCTTCTGGGGAGCAGAGCTTTAGGAAAACCATGTTGTTAGGCACTGGCAGTGGGAATCCAGCTCTGAGCAGCAGTAGGTGGGTACAGGACTTAAGCAAGGCAACTTGAATTGCCTGCAGACTTGATTCTTTATTTACAGTCCCATAGATGGGTGAGATTGGGATCAGTGTGCTCAATGCCCTGGCTTGCTGCCCCTCCCAGGAGAATGAAAGTGACTTAGGAACTTTGGCAGACTTTGTTCTTTGCTGAACACTTATCACTGAGAGCAGCCCATGTCTGGCAGCAAAGTGGAAAATATGCCCTTTGAAATGACTTTGTTCTTGAATAACCCTAAAACATTGTTCTTGAAATCTGCAGCAAGGGGTGACTTGCCATTTCACCTGGCCCCACACAGGAGACTCTGCAGACTGATCCCAGCAACACTGGTGGAAACGGGAGATGATGCAGTCGAGTTATTTCACATTTTTCAAAGAAACAAAACCAGGCAGCATGGCCAAAAAATGAAACAGCAAGTATTTTGTAGAGGAAGCCCAGTTAACTCTGCCCAAGCAAACCCACCTTGTTGGAGAACAGCCTGTGCTGCACCACAAAACTCCCACAACCACATCCAGCTTCCAGCAGAACCATCCAACCGGCGCCACACCGACGACCTTGTTTGGCCACCACAAAACCCGACGTGCTGAAAGCCAAGGTGGAACCAGACAACCCCTGGCACAAGAAAGCTTCACTCAGATACCATGGAGCACCCTGTCACTGTGCACTTACCCAACAGCCAGGACAAAAACCAGCTGGAGGAAGCATTTGAAGTATCCAAACACGGCACTCTTCACGCGGATGGATTTGGGAGACTTGTGCTGAACCAGCCACTCCAGTGCTCCCATTGCTACCTCTCACTGCACCACGTGGAAACAGCCTCCCCAACCTGGGAGGCTGGAAAGCAGGGCTGTTTATTCAGCTCCCCAACCTGGGAGGCTGTAAAGAAGGGCTGTTTATTCAGCTCCCCAACCTGGGAGGCTGTAAAGCAGGGTTGTTTATTCAGCTCCTCAACCAGTGAGGCTGTAAAGTGTTTATTCAGCACCAGATGCACATGGGGGTACCCCTGCCATTAACCCGTGTAACCTCTGGCAACAAAACAGAACCATATCTAGAGCTAGGAGTCCTGAGGATGAAGTCAGAGTCTTCCTCACAACTAAACTTTTGACCTTGGTTCTTTGCACGTGCTCCATAGTCTTTGGCACTATCTCCTGCCACAGGAGTGGTCCAGGCTGGATCTTTTTGCAGTTAGCTCCTCATCTTCAAGGACACTGAGGAACAGTCCTGCCTAATTGCATTAATGAAAGCACCCCACCACTCTGTTAGTGAACCAAGGGTTCTTAAAAAACTCTTATTAGAACTCTTTAAGAGCTCTTTAAAAAGTTCCCATGTTGGTAGTGCCTTATCAAAAACCCTCACATCAGCCCCCCTTTTCTATACAGTTAGTAAATTATTTTACTAATACATTGATTATTCAAGTTTACATCAGATTTGATGAGCATATATCAAATGCCTCATTTGTAAAACAATACTAATTAAGGACAAAATGAGGAGACCAACAATAGGGTGACACAACCTATTAAGGGTACCTGTAGCAGTAAGTGGCCATCCAAAAAGTGTATCCCATCATTTATGTTCTCCAGCCTTTTCCACTGTTTTTAGAACTTATCTACATCATCAGCAGGGAAAGAGCACCTAAAAATAAAATACAACAACAACACCAACTCATAACAATTTCAAAGATAACAACCACACTCAACCCAAAGTCCCCAAAAGTCTAAATAGTTTTGTTTTGTTTTCTTTCTTTCTTCCTCTGCTTGATGATGTCTCCACTTGTATCCAGCATTCCTTTTTCCTGAAAGTTCTAGCACAGATCCCAAGGAAAGTTTAGTCATCCTGCTGAAAAGTCCAACTCCACCTGGTGCTTTCCATCCAAGGTGATGTAACACTGGGACAACTGTAGAGATGAGGCTAAAAAGATGGAAACCAGTGTCATGCTGACCTCCTTCTGGGCCAGCACAGAGAAGGTGTGGTACACTTCTGGCCTGGGCAGTTGCATGCAGCACTCACTTCACAGGGGTGGCAAAGGCCATTCAAGGTGCAGGGAAATGGTAAAATAAGCTTTTGGGCCAGCCATGGCCACAGGCATCTCCAGCTTACCTCACACTGCAGAGGGCACTGTGCTATTTGCTCTTAGATTGGTTTTGTATCAGCTCGTGGGATGAAAAGGGAGTGATGAAGTCTCTGCTCCACTCAACAGAGCCAGTACATGGCACATACTTTGGCTGCAGCATCTCCTACCCAACAGGGCCATGCAAGAGCCAGAGCTGGGCAGTGTGCTGCAAGACAACTACTTGCATCTGGTCCAGGGGGTCAAGGAGCAGGTGTGAGGCCACCACCTGACACTGTAAATATAGTGGGTGGAGCTGTAAAGATGTGGAGCTGTCAAGGTGGAACCTGTACATCTGAGGCTCAGCCTGAAAGACAAGAAGTTTGGATTGGAATCCATCAGACCCAGATGAAAAGGTCCAGGGTCCTTTCTCTAGGAGAAGACAACCCACAAAGAGGCACAAAACCTGCAAGTCCTACAACACTGAACTAACATTTTAATTCCAATTAGTATTTTAAATCACCTAGGATACTACTACCTGTGGCTGCAAGTGGGAACCAGAAACAATCCTGGGATCCATTTGTGTGCTGGAAGAGCCACAAAGAAATGGATTTTTTACTGTGACACGGCCAGACCTATGTGTAAATACATGTAGCACAATATTTATAATGAAAGAGACAAACAGGAGGGCCCAGCCTGCATAAGCAAAGCAGAAGCTAAGTGTTGTCTTCCCTCCCTAAATGCTGTTGTTTTCACATTAATGTCTCCCATCTGTTTGGGATCTGACCTCAGCAGCTCGGCCAGACACATTCATCTCCTTGCCCGTGATGTTCCCATATAAGGTGATGTCTCTTTGCTGGTGGAGCAGGGTTTGCATTTGCTCAGGTTTCCTTCCACTCTGATTTGCTGCCTCTACGGTGGAGCTCTCACAGTTTTGCAGGGCACTCATCCTCACAGCAGGAGCTATAAAGGGAGGGGAAAGTCAGGAAGGAGCAATGAAGCTGTGCCTGCAGATCTAAAGAGCTCTGGATGGTTTATTTGCAGGCTCCATTTTTTTTCTCTCTTCTGCACATTGCCTCTGCATGATGCCTTTTCAATAAGCAGCTTCCATAAAGCCTTTCCTAAGCAAGAGAAAACAGAAGCCCAGGGAACTGGATGGAACTATCAGGCTGGACTATTATAACTCTGATGTCATTAGGAAACTTTGCCTGAAACCCTGCATCACTCTCCACACAAAGTAACTTGGGACCATGGAAAAAGCCCCCAGAATTAAACAACAAATAAAGATATATATGAACACTGGCCTTCAGTTCTGTAGGACATGACCCAGCTACCCCTTAACCCCAAATGACATAACAAGTGTCAAACAAAAACCTCACCTGCTTCCTGTGACACCAAGAGCTGTCCTCTCTCTCTCTCTCTCTGAGGTCTGTGAAGATCCTGTTGTGATACCAAGGTCATGACACTGAGCTAAGCCTGAGGATTTTTTTTCCCCTCAGTTTGAGGAGTCAGACACCACTGCAGAAGGTCCACACCAAGAGAAGCCACCTTGAGCCACAGGTACAAATGGCACAAAAACCCTGAAAGGAAGGAAGAAGAAAAAAGCATTTTAAAGGATGACCCAGGATGCTTTAAGGATGCTCTCCCCAAGCTGGGAAGCTCCACAGGCTCAGGCTCTGATGGATGATTCTGCTCTGCCCTCAATCAGCTTTCACACAGGCCACCAAGTTGAAGCTTGGCCAGTTCGGTCCTAATGACATCTGGTGGTGGAGGTCTCATCCCCCAACAACCAGAACAATCAGACTTCATGGGTTTCCACCACCACAGAGTGAAATAACCTCACCGCCTTTTTTTTCTCCTTGTTATTTGGGCGTTTTCTAAAGTTTCCAGACATCCTCTTACCTGTTGCCTCCTTAATGTTACAGAGTGATGAGAAGAGGGGAACAGTCCTTTGCTTCTGAAGGTGCAAGGACTGAAGCAGCCTGATGTGAAGGAGAATCCCAGAGCAGCAGCACCTTCCCAGAGCCCTCTCCACCCCCCAGCACTGTGCCCACCCTTGCTCTCTCTGCACTGAGGCTAGAAGAAGAAATGTGCATCAGCATTGGCAGAAACTGTTTCTCTAGCATTGAGCAGCAACAGCCCCATCCACCACACCCTGGTACCTACTGACACCCTCTGCAGGGAGCCCACCCAGCCCCTCCATGGGAAATACTGTTTCCATTTGCTGTCCCTGTCCATCCCAGAAGCTCAAAATACTCATCAGAAGAAAAGTGCAATCAATACCAGGAAAGCATGGCAAGGGATAGCAGATCTCTTCTGGGAACTTGTAGGTAAATACGACTTCTAAAGGTCAGTGTGCAGGCTGAAAGCACAAAGGAAACATGAGCTGGTTTTAAAGTTCAAATCTGGGAGTCAGGAGACTTGGATTATGATGTTCCTGGCTCCACAAGCAACCCACCCATCCCTCTGTAACTCAGTTCAGCCACTTAAAAGCTAGGACACCAGTGCAGTGTCACTTCTCAGGCTTCCCAAAGACCCACAAATTAACATTTTATGAAGCCTTCTCTGTTTCTCAGAAAGGAAAAAAAAACAACCCAAACCAGGAGCTAACCCAAGCCAGGCACAGTGCTTAGAATTGCAAAGTGTTCCCTTTACCATCACCACTTACTGAGCTGAATTCTGCAGTGACTTACAACCTCTGCAGCTCAATTGGCACCAGTTTCACATGACTCACTGCATATTTTAATCCATCATCTGTGGACTCGCATGGGATTCTAAGACTATCTGAGAAACTAATTGTAATTAGCAGAGGTTCCAAGATCCACTTATTTAAGGTCTAAACGTGGGGTTTGGAGGACCTGCAGGGAAAAAACCCTTGCAGATTGAGAGATAGCCATGTAATGAATGGGTTTCCCTTTCACATAGAGTCTGCTTTTGCTGCTTTGGTATTTTTGAAGCTTCTGTCCTTGCAGCAGATTTAGCAGGGCTAGCACTACATATTTATTGCTACTCTTGAGGCAGAGACAACAGATGTTCAACCCCAAGGACATATATTTGCCACTTACCCTGGGCACAGGACTGGCATTCCTGTTCCACAAGGACCCTCTGAGCGATTTTCCACCTCAGAGCCAAAAGAACCCTTCACCTAAAGGTGCAGCAGCCACTCTTGACCCCCCTCTATGCTGCCAGAAATCGCCCTTGGGGAACTGCAGCAACCTGTTCGTGCCACAACAGCCTCCCCCTTGAGAAGCTGCTTTAAGAGGCGAATCTCAAACCTATTTCTGGCCGTTCCTCGCTTGTGCTGGGAAGAAACCACACGGGAGCCACGGCCAAGGGAACGAAGAGCGGCCGGGGCCCGGCTCCCCACGCGGGGAAGCAGCACCGACCCCCACCCGCTGCCAGAGCCACCCCCCGGCTCTCGCACCGCGGCACCGGGCAGGGCTGCTGCTGGGGCACGGCCGCCAGCGGGGGATAAACGGCTCGACTCCCGCTCCGTTTGCGGCAGGAGGACGGGCGGGGTTGGGGAAGGAGAAGACGGAGGTTCCCAGAGCCCCAACCGGCTGCTGCGCTTGGCCCTTCCCTCGGGCTAGCGAGAGAGCAGCGGAACAAGCGAGGAGGAAAGAACGACCCCCGCTCCGCTAAAAGACCCGAGTCTCCCACAGCCCCGCCCCGCCCGTCCCCGCCCCTGTTCTGGGCGCCGCTGGAGGAACAGGGCTTCCTCCACCCTGCCTGTGCAGAGGGGGGGGAGAGGGGCCCATGCCCAGCAGCCCCTGGCTGGAGCCCTGGGGAAGGGGAGCAGGCTGAGATAAGATGCAACCAGCCT
>JANHGL010012261.1:0-52679 GCA_024611195.1 Ceyx melanurus | reverse complement strand
TTTTTTTTTTTTTTTTTTTTTTTTTTTTTTTTTCCTATCAGCATTAGAGTTACATTTCAAACAATATTTAGGCTCAGAAAAAATATTTATAATTGTTTGGGTCCATTATCTGAGACTTCAAGAAAAAAAAAAAAAGTCTTGTTGGACTTCTGAATCAGTTTGTGAATTAACATAAAATATATGCATGGCCACTTAGATGTGGGTGAGAAGAACTCAAGAACACGAGTAAGAACTTGGAGAAGTGGAGCTCTTCTCAGAGATTATCAGTATTTTTCTCTTCTGAACAATATACTGCTCTTGAGGAGCATGGCACAGAGAAAAACTTGACTGGCTCCATCATGCTGGGCACAGGGCTGCATCCAGTGAGTCTCCAAGGAGGTGCTGTATCTTGGCATTGCACAGCATGGTGCTCCAGAATTTTGGAAGATTTATTAGCTGGGAAACAATGTGGATAAATACCAGGATCTTTGGCATGGCACTGTGCCAGTTCAAGTGAGCAACCCAGACACCCAGAACACTGTTCAGAGATTGAATTAGGTCCACAAAGGCTGTCTCTGTTCCAGCAGACCTTGTTAGTTTTGGCTGGTTGCCACCTGGCCCGACCCCAGGCTGGCCCTGCGCAGAGGCGCCCAGCTGGCCACAAGCTCACCACCATCCAGCAGTTCCAATAATGGGAAGACAGCTCAGTAACACGTAAGCATGCAACCAACCACCTGAGGTCTAGACAACCTCGTCCTCCTGGGGTGTGCATTTCATGAAAGCAGTGAGAATGTTTTCATTGCAAGCTGACTTTGCCAGCAGTTCAGCTGTGTTCATGCAGCTAAACGTAAGTTTGCAAAGCAGTGGTGGCCCAGCCTGGTGTCCTTATACCAGCAAATTAGTTAATCATCAGCTGAAATAAACCACTCACAAGTCACAGTTAAATGCAACGGTGTTTTCTCAAACCTGTTTTTGAGCCCCTACATAGGATGAATAGCTTAAGAAATTCTGGAGTTTCACTATGCCAAAAATAGTTACTTTAGCCCCCAAGTTAAGGCTAACCCAAAACTCAATTAATTATTTCAACATTCCATTTTTAAATGTACTGAACTCCTCTTCCTCCTCTCCAAAATGTGAGCTGTAAATAGTAATAGGATTGATATAAAATAAGGTCTGCTTTTTCACCAAGTGCTGTGGAGGAATACTGAGGAGACAGCTTGACAAAAACATCACATTTCACAAGATGGTTGCCTATGGAATAGCTGTAAATGCAAGTAAGCTTTTTTTTTCTTCTTTGCCTTTGAAATGTTTTGAACTTCACACTGATTCTGCCTAATGCTGTAATCCCCATCAGCTCCGAGACGTGCTATTTCAGTGCATTCATTTGGTGACCACAGCTTTAAATAGGTTTATGAGTCCCATTTGATTAACCATTTATAACAATTTTTGCTTGAGAAAAGTTTGACTGTTACATCAATAAACTTCAAACCTCCACAGTAACTGCTAGCTGCCATTTAGTGAATGTGCCCAGTTTATGTGCTCTTAATGCTTAGTGTAAATAATTTTCATTAAATCCTTGAGAGTAGATGTTTGAGGAGATGACATTCCATTATAGTCTGGTTTCCTAAGAAAATGATGCTTGTAAGTCTGTCTGCCACTACATCTTATTCAATGATTTTTCAACCTGATAATAAATTTAATCTGAATTTGAGACAAACAGCTGTCTCAAAAAAAATTGAATTCCTTTTTTTTTTTTTTTTAAGAGATGATGGGTACAGGGAATGACCCCCTTGAGGGAAAAACTGCATTTGGAGAAGGAAAGTTATCTGTTCTGCTGGTTCTAGTGACTTACTGAACTATAGGTTTTCTTTCAGTCTGAGAAGAAGAAAAGGCACCTTCCTGTTGCCCAAGTCATTAAAAGACCTGGAGAAGACAAGCTTGTAGGAATTCAGAGGACATGAGGGTAACAGGAGAGATAGAGTGGGGAAGAGGAATGTTCAAAGAAGGGAGAATGAAAGGCAATTATGGCAAATATGAAGGACATGAGCACATGAGATTGAGAGGTATCTGGGGCACATAATTCTCTTAGAAAATGGGAAGGATACACAGGAGTTAATCAGGGTTCTTTGTAAACATAAGTCATTGCAGGGCAACAATTCTACCTCCAGGCTGTCAAGAACAGACCCTGGTCCCAGTACTTTTTTCAGTCTAAGGGAGTAGACTGCTCTTGCATGTACAGGCTGTTATTGTCCCCATGAAGCAAGACAAGAATATGAAGTCAGAATTGTCATCAGAAATCAATAGCTAAAATTTATCCTTTGTATGTTCTGTTAAAGAGCTCAGAGAGGAAAGCTGGGGGATGAGAATGTGCATCTTAGAGTGTATCATGATGATTTGCTTATCTGCCATGTCCGTTCATTTATCACAGTTGAGTTTCAGCATAAAGCAGATTCCTACATAACGCAACATTGCTTCTTTAATTAACAAATCAACCCCAGAATGTAAATTAACCAATTTCTACTCTGTGTATAATTTGCCATGCTCCAAAAAGAAAGCAAAACTGCACAGTCAAACTTTTTATGCTTTTGGTTTTATATTAATATAAAAATGTTGGCTAATGCATTAAACTGGACAGTTTGGGAAGTGCAAGTCTATCAGAAAAGTGATTACTTTATGGCTTTATGGAGCTGATCTGAAATGACAGAAAGCACCATTATTTCATTATGTCACACTCTAGGGAGAAAATGAAGGTTTGTTGTTGGTTTTTTTCCCCAGACTATAAAATGGACAAACAGTTGCCAAGATATATGAGAAAAAAAAAACAAAAAAAACAAAACAAAATACACAGAAATCTAACAAACAAAACATGACAACTTATGAACTCATGCTAACCTAACAGACAATGAGAAACAGCTATCATATCTGGGAAAACAATCAATCACTGTATAGTCAGACTTGGGTAAAGAATGGTCAGAAGCACAGTTGCCTGGAATTAAATTTCAAATTCATTAAAAAACAAGAACAAATACAAACAAACAAAAAAACCACCCAACCATCCAATATACAGCACATATTGTGACAGAAAAGCAACATTTCACAGTAAAGAGGTACCCACAAGCATACTGAATGTCTTTCTACCAAATCTAAACTTTAAAATGATGTGTAACTAGATGCCGTTGTCCTCTCAACTGACACATTATTTACCCAAGTACTACCTATATTGCCCTTTGCTACACAAAAGCACAGTCAGCTCCTATTAAGCTACTGCAATTTAGTAATTCTTAGTTAAATTAATGTTCTCCCCTGTATGATCAATATCCTAAATTTGGCAACAAGAAGTTAAACCAATTTGCAGATCAGATCAGTCAGCTTAGCCTCACAATATAAATTGTAGACTCCCTTATTATCAAAGTAGCATGTATTCATCTCAGTTTGCCAGGTGGTGTTATTCCAGTGTATTTATTTAACAGCATGCTAAAAATAGTTAGCACAACATTAGTATTGTCTGTCTCCTAACAGGCAGCCAGCTCAGCTGAACTGCGCATGGCCTTGGAAAAAAGTACATCTATACCTTTAATTTTTCATCAGCTCTAACACAAATTCAAGAGCTGGCTTTAATTGGTCAGATCATAAAGGGATATAATTAGAGAATAGTGGAAGAGGGAAGTTGGAGGAAAGAGTAAACAATGCTATCTATAATCAAGGGCATCATAGAAAATTCAGTAAAGGGAATTGTGCATAGTTCGGTTTCCTGCATTCTGCATGCCTGTCTGTGATAAGAGATGTCTAGGAGCTATTCACCCACTAATAAATCTTCCTTATAGACTCGTAACTCTTCTAGACTATAATCATCGTCTCGTGCACTCTCAGGTTGATCAGCGCAAATCATTCTATGCTTTCTCTTGCAAAAGAGACTTCAGATAAGAGGCAGTTTGTTGTCTGAAAACCTAAAGATATCTACAAGAGATAGTAAATAAAGTTTTGTACAGCACCTCCTTCTTACTGCATTTTTTTTTACCCTTTCAAGAAAGTGCATTCATACATTTTCTGAACTAAGGAGTCATGGGGGGGGGGATATATATTTTATTTTGTTTTTCTTAGACATATGGTGTATATTTTGAAGAACAAACTGCTTCTTGTATTGTCTTGTTGTTTGCAGAAAGGTTATATAGATATATTGCTCCAACAGTCTTTGAGTTATGATATGAATTGAGCTTATGCAGTTAAGGGAAAGTAGGGGAAGGACAGTGACATTCTTTGTAGTTTGAAATGGTGGTTCCTGATGCTTAAAAATTCTACAGTGAGACTTTCTTTAAAAGATATGCAAATGCAGACAGAAGTATAATGATGCCAGGTCTGTTTGGTTTCTGACAAGCACTGAAATATCTATAGCTAAAATTACTAAAAAACCTTTCCATTCTCCACCATGTTTTGGTAGTGATGTCTATGTGAAGGTCTTTGGTGTTATGAGTCACATTTTTGTGTAAGTGACGAAATTTTCAGGGAAGCAGATTGTTATCTTCAAAGAGGTTCAGATGATACCTCAGTGTTGTATTTCCAGAAGTTATAGAAAAACTAATTTCCATTAAAGTGCTTTTTATTTTTCAGTCAGATTGTTTAAATACAGACTTAGTAAAAATACAAGGAAGGAAATTCCATTAAATTAAAGATCATAAGCTCCAGCTAGGATAAAAAATGATCCAAGACATGTTCTTCTTTGACATATACAATCTAAAAAAGATATAAAAATGCAATGCAAGTATGAGTGTGGTCACTACTATTGTAATTTTTACATACTCTGCATCTTTTTAGTACACAAAGACAGCATGAAGCTCAATTAATCGTTCCATGTAACTAGAAAAGACACAAGGCAGTGGGTGGCAAAGGAACTCAGGCTTGGTTGGGGTCAGAATTCCCCTTGCCTGGGTTAGCTTCTTGAAAAGCTGTTGGCTTCCGTGCAGGCAGAAAGACCAGGATTTGACCCTTTGATTTCATCATGATGGGTTGGTTAACCAAAACATTTAACTGCTAGCAGCAAGCTTCAATTTGATTATTATCCTGCACAGGCATGCAGAAAAAGAGAAATCTTGTCATCAGATAAACACATGCAATTTCTGTTTAGTTCAACAAGAGTTGTGCATGCTTCACTGGAGGCACAATTGGCTGAATAAGACTAGGTAAATTGAACAGACTTTCAAGATAATTTAATTACATCTCTTTGTATTTAAGAATATGTATAGTAAACACCATGCTCTAAAAACAACCCTTTTCCTCCCTTTCTCCTTCCAATAAAACCTTTTATTTGATCTCAGAAGTGGACTAGACAGAACATCTTGGGATGAAATAGAAATTAACGCATGTTAAGTGCAGATGATAAAAACAGTCAAAATCCTTGTCTTCATGCACAATTATAAATAAGACCTTTGTTTAAAAGATTGTATGATTTATTCCATACTTTATATTTGGTCATGCAGAAGGAGGAAAAAGCTGAACTGAAAATCCTGGGATCTATTACATTGAATTTTGCCCTCATGGTTAACTTATCTAAGTGGTGTAGTGAAAAAAACAAAACAAAACAAATCAAAACCACAACAGTGGGAAGCTAAAATTTAGAAATTTGCATATTGATTTTGAAATGGCTTTGTAAATTCTGTACACTGCAAATCCAAAGAACTTACAGAAAATGCACTTTAGGCATGTAAAATACTTTAGCTAATGCAATGTATCCAGTGCCAGACTTTTTCAGTCTGCTACAAGTATTGTACATTAAATGAACCACACTGAAAATTGAATTGGATCTTTGCATTACTCTTGCCATCCTGCTATAATTCACTTTTAGGTTGCATCATTTTTTCCTGGCAGCACACAAAAAATCATCAGAAGTATTATTCTAATAACACTGCCAGGAACATTTAAGATCATGGGAGACTCAGGTAGACCAACATACTCAGTACATAATTAGTTTGAATATTAATATTTTCCAGTCTATCATTATACTCTGCATATTAACAGCTACCATAAAACAGCTTGCAGAAAATACCTCTTCTGTTCATTCTGGAAGTCTTTTACACTTTTGCTATCCTCTACCTGTTAGATAAAAGCTGAAGGGAATGTCACTTAAAAAGGAAGATGTGGTACATCCCAAAGAAGAGGGTATGATGGTGTTTCCATTGATAGTAACACAGTAAAGCAGAACAATATGCAGCTGGACAAAACAGTGCCCTGAAATAGCCTGCAGAAAATTATTACTAGGTTAAGTTACAGAAAGCACATCTCTTCTACAAAGGAAAAGTTACAGCATGATTTCCCTTCATTAAGCCTAGGTTTGAGACCTTCTTAGGAAGCCATGTCTACTCAACGTACAGGTTCCTTCTGTTCAATATTGCAAATACTCTGATAGGAAATGTGGATCTCTGTCTGCAAGACAGTGCCACAACATTTCATTCTCAACACTCAGCATATTCCTGTCGTGGCTGACATGGCTGTAATTTGGACAAGTCATGTATAATCCTTAACTTTGAGGAAAGTGCAAAGTTTTGTAGCCCTCTAATCAACAGAAATGTCATCATTTCACATAAAGTTTTCACAATATGTGATATCACTTTTTTAAAAATCTACGTGTTTTGAAGGTGAAAGAGACGAAGTGTGTTATGCTCTGAGAAGAGATTTGAACTGCTACCTCTAGTCAACATTGCTATTTTAAGTGAACAAGGGTAGTCCAAAACCTGCAGTGTGTATGCTGCAGGGACCCTTTGGTAAAACAATGCTATGGATCACAATTGCTCAGTAGAAACCCACTCAGAGATTGATTGTCAGGGCTTTCCATCCTTTGAAAGTTTTCTCTCTTCTTTCCCTTAGTCCAGTACCAAACTACATGCAGCATGTAACTCCATCACCTTACCCCACAGTCCCATCCTCCTAACAAGCTCTTTCAGATGTCAGAGAAATAAGGTTCTCATCAAGCACTTGGTTCCCTTCCAGCTGGATCTGATTACA
The DNA here is from genome assembly GCA_024611195.1 of Ceyx melanurus. Classification (NCBI taxonomy): domain Eukaryota; kingdom Metazoa; phylum Chordata; class Aves; order Coraciiformes; family Alcedinidae; genus Ceyx; species Ceyx melanurus. The sequence continues at coordinate 45,704 of JANHGL010012261.1, read as the reverse complement.
TCTTTACCAGGTCAAAACATCTGTTCTGAAAGGAGCCCCTTGCAGGAACAGCTCCCTACAATTCCCACTCAGCACTTAGAAGTGCTGTTACACTTAAATATATGAACAGTGTTTATATACTGCTTATATATCAGTTGTATGCTGGGGAACAGATTTCCACAGCCCCCACACAGCTGCCACCCAAACCCTGCAGCTCAGAGCCTCTCAGGCTCTGGGGTTTTTGCAATCTGAATCCACACATCTCACTTGATGCTTGAGGCCTTGTGCAGCCGTCCTTCCAACATCCTGGCACTGCTGAGGTGCATGAGAGAGCACCCTCCCACATATAGTCTCTGGGGAGCATCTACCACTTGATGCTGGACAGGTTTTTTCACATGCAGCACCTAATCCATATGGAGGCCATAGCAGGTCACTGAGTCCAATACCCTCCAATTTTCAGTCACATCACATATGCTATTGTATAAAATGACCAACCTTCAACTGAAAGCTGCTTAGATTGCTTGATCCCATTATTCCATTTATTGAAAGGTTATTTTAGAGTCTCATTCCTCTGATGGCTTGAATCTGTCTTCTAATTTCAAGGCTCATTTTATATCTGTGCAGTTCATACCCATTTGGATTCAGTCTCCATTCTGCTGAAGCTATTCCAGCTTTTATAAATAATTTATTATTCATTGGGCCAAAGATTCAGAAAAAAAAAAAAAAAATGGTAGCTTGATTTTAAAGTTTGGGTGCTCGAGGTATTCACTTCAGATGCTTGTGTCAATAAATATTTGATTTTTTTTTTATTAAGGGTTTCATCAGGAGGCAGTTCACAAGAGAATAACCAGTCAGCGCAATGAATAGGACACGTGATTCAGTTTAAAAACTTACTTTAAATTTAATGTAACAAGGATTTTAAAATAGGTCTTTCATCTCCGAAAAGGGTATCTAAGCATGAGGCAATGAGGTGAAGCAGGTGTTAGGGAGTGGCAAGGGGAAGTCCCTAAGCTAACTTTATATTTTGAATGAAGTGCAAGCTGACAGTTAAACAACCACAGCACATCTAGAAGGATTACCTCAGAAGAACAAAATGAAAATAACCTCCCAGCCTGGACACTTGGGCTAACCTACTGTTAAGGGGAAGAGTGCAATCATCTGCCTTTTTGCACTGGCTGCTTTAAGCACTTCCATGGCCAGCATCCTACCTTAACTCACATCTCTCTGCAAGTGTTGCAGAGGAGCTGCATTCTGGCATGCTTAGAGAGTGTGCTCACTAAGGCACCTAGCAATGCCAAAGTCATTATGCATTTAAGCCTGTGTTTTTAACTATGATTACACAGTGACTAGACCAGTAATGCATTAATTTGGGGCAAATAGTTACAATTAAATAAAGGAGAAAAAAAGAAATAAGAAGAAATAAGAAAGAAGGAAGAAAATAGAAGAAGACAAAAAAAAGTAAAATGATAAAAAAGGAAAACAAAAGAAAAGGGGGAAAAAAGCATCTTTTATTGAGAGAATATTTGTTCACAGAAGCAGATCATATTTGGTTTACTACAAGTACTGCCTTTTAGAGATATTTTTTTTTTTAATGGTCTGGGACAAGAACAGATAAATACTGAAGGAAAGATGATAACAGGAAGCTAATTATAAAAACTAGAATAGCATATCCTAATAGCTGTACTGTAAACATAAAATTGTTTTTCATTGTCTTTTTTTATCTTTGGCATTTAATATTTTGTATTAATTACAACTTTCCTCTAATGGAATTTAGTATCTCTAATATTGAAACCTGAAACACTGCACTTGGCGTGATTACAACTTTATCTGTGTTAGCCAATTATAAAACAAAATCCTTCCTTTTTCTCTTTTTGTAAATTATCACCTTTCCACTCAGGAAAAGAATTACAAGGGAGTTCTTTCCTCTCTCTTAACTGACCATTTCATATACCTTTTGGGAGCAGGCCAGGCATAGAGGTAATATGTTCAGGGCAAAACAGATCTAATGCTGTTGGTACAGACTCCCCTGCAAACTCATAGTTCTTGTGGCTTCCCCAGGCTCTACATGGATAAAATAACACTATAGCTGCCTATTAATAGAGGACAGATTGTGTATGCATCTCTTAAATATTTCTGGTGAAAGCTGCAAATTCATCTATGCCTAAAACAGACAAGTTAGTGTCCTGTGTAGCAATATTGGACTATGGCATATCCTAGTATATTAATAAAAACACAAGGACTTTAATCAGTTTATCTACCTCATTTGAAACAATTTAAAATCAGAGGCAAGCACCTTTGTATCATCTCTCAAGGGGTCCTCCTTTAATGTCACTGAAAACTGCAGGGTACTTGACTTTAAAGATGAAGGTGACCCTGAAGCTATTCCTCTCCTCTCCAATGTGAAGCAGTTGCTTCATAGTAGGCAGGTATTCGATAATTTTTTCCTTTTGTTGTCAGCTTAACAATGCAGAGCTCTCTCGATCTAAGCCCAAGCTTTTCAAATAGTTCGAAGCATGCTTAATGAAGTTCATTCTGGCACTGTGGACATGTACAAGTGTGTCTGTAATTTCCTCTCATGCAGCCATCCATACTGTTGCCCACTTAATCAACATCGAGCGGTATCATACCAGCCAGTCGAAGGAAGCCGGGGAGTTACGCTATAAACTCTCTGGCCTTGGCAAGAGCCCAAATGAAAGCTACTTGAATCCAATCAGGACCTATGAAACAGTAAGCTGCCACTTTTTGGTTATCGTCATCTAAAAAGTTTTCCTCTGTGGATTCTATTGTCATTAAAACTGTATTTCAAAGCCTTTTAACCAGAACGAGAAGGTGCTGTCAAAGGTTAACCTCAATTTCAGATGAAAACACTTACTCAGAGCTGCAATTTTCAGGTTACTAAGCTCAAAGAAATGTCTACAGTATTTTAATTAGTTTGCCAGGACACAGTTGCAGGATAAGGAGTGATGTTAATAGTAGATAATGAAAACCTGCAAAGAATTTTTTAAAACCTTAAATTATCAATACATGGAACCAATATAAGTTCTTTCCAGAAAGAAAAGAAAACAACAACAAAAAAAACAAACCCACACAACAACAATCCAAAAAGACCAGCAACTACACTTAACAGTAATTCACAGTTACTATTTGTTTCTTCCCCATGGTTGTGCAGTATCTCCCTATGTGGGTGTTGATTCTGCCTTGTTACATGTGGAGTGTGGCTGCTCAGGGAAGAGCATGTGCAAAACCTATGTGTTTGCTTGTAGGAAGCAGTTCATGGGAAAGCTAGAACTCCTCTGTGATTTTCAAAGCTAAGCAGGTCTATGAGCACCTCAGCCCTGCAAATAAATAGTTCTGCTTTCTTTAAGGAGAAAAGTGACTGTGTCTCCTTTCCACTTCCTTGGCTATCTCTAAGTTTTTCCTTCTAATACTCAGAAAGAAAAATAGTCCCTTTTTGCAAGGTGTGCATGTAGAACATGCAGAAGTTAATTTTTTTCCTTATTCCCTTATAATACACATCACATTAAAGTCACGTGTTTGGTTGTTTATGCATATTCAAAGGTTGAAATGACCCTGCTGACACTCCCACACATATAGTTTCTGCTTTTTAGAAAAATCTGTACTATACATAGAATAGCACACAATAAAGACTGCTTGAACACCATGGAGAGGGGCTCTTTCGATCAGTTATGTTCTCCACTGAAACAAGAAACAAAGTGAGATGATGTATGACAACCATCAGGAGGATTTGATAGTACTTTTCAGTTATAAGGCATTTTTGTCCTCCTTTTTCTTAGTTCCTTTCCAGTTTAAAGTGTGATTTTTGCATCTTTCAAAACCTAAAAGCAAACAATTCTCAAATTAGAAGAAAAATAAGTAAATGAATGGTTTCAATTGTATGAATACAAAGTATTCACATTAGTGTGGACAAAGTAGTCAGGTTTTTCAGAACTGGACAGTGATCCAAGGACTCAGCTGCACAGTCTTTCAGTAAGCCTGGTGCACACTCTCACCACATTCACAAGAGGTGTTCTCCAGGAACAGAACAAAACTCACAGCTCTGAATGGATACCTACCATCTTTGAACATGCAATTTTTTTCTTCTTTAAACCTTCCCATGGTATAATTGTGAGTTAAGCCTGTAATTAGCATTAAGATCCTAAATACCCTTGAGGAAGAAGGCTAGCATTTTTGAGATCCTCTCCCAGATTTCTCACAGTATTATGCCCCACAATTATCTTCCAATTTCCAGCCTAGATTTTACACTAACCTCTAATATTTATATTTCTTTTCTTGCCCACTTGTCTCAGCAGCTACAGGATTAATAAATTATGAAGGAAAGCAAATAAAAGATTTCTTCTAACTTCAGAGAAGAAAGTTCTGAGAGCAGCAATTTATGGTTTTGGGGTTTTTTTTTCAGTTTTATTCTACCCCTGTAGTAGCAACATACTAAGTGTCTGATATTTTTCCTTGTTTAATCTCAACATCCAAACTAGCCAGTATAGTAGAAATGTTCAAAACATCACCTAGATCAATCCTGTTAATATGTAATAGGATCTGAACACACTCTTCACAGGCACCAAATTGAAAATGTACTGTGTGCTGACAAGTGTGAACATTTAAAAGCATGATTTTACTGTAAAAAGTGACTGTAAAAATGGCATTGTGGAATTTTATCACCTCTAGGTTTTCCATATCGAATGAGTGCACTTTACAAGTACAATATACAGAGTTTTTTCTCCCAGTTTTTTAAGCTGTAGAACCATCTCAGGATTCAGAAGGCACACTGAGCTCCTTCATCATCCTGCATCAACATCAGGAAAAGAGATATCTATGCTTTGCAGGTCAAATGGGGACTTAATTTACAATCTGCTGGCATATTTAGCTTGAGTCTCATCTTGCGTGTGAGATTTTTATTGCTGTACATCAGAACTGGTACTTTGTAACTGAGATCAGCATTTGACTGTTGTGTTCAAAATATATCTTTGTTCCCACTTCAGTTTATTTTGGTGGGTTTAGACAGATGTAACAGACCTATGTTGATGTCTGTGAGTCATGAACAAGAAAGAACATATTCTGGCCCAGCATATTAATGTTCCTTCATTGAAAAGCACAAAAAAATGTAAAAATAAATCTGTCTTTTTAAAAATAAACCCATGTATTACCCAATCTGTCTCCAGGTAAATGTAAGGAACAGGTAAATGAGATATGCTGTGTAGGTATATGAGAGCATGTCCATTTTATGCACCATTTTGGGACTGCTAACAACCCACAGACTTTGAAGTCAAATAAGCACAGAAGAACCTCACACCTTTATGGTTGCAGGTGTCTTAGCACCTCACTTATAACCCTCACATGAATAAAATGTTTTCTAGTACTGTTTCACTTATTATGTCCCTAGGTTTAATATAATTTTTCTGATAATTTTTTTTTTATAAGACATTTTTACATAAGCAAAATAGAAGTACTAATGAGAATGCCTAACTTCCTCTTTTCAATTCCTGAAACAAATAAGTGGCAGCAAATTTGCACATCTGTCTGGGCTAAGCCTGAGTTGAAATTGACCAGAGGGGTGTTTTTCCACAGTCTTCTGGTAAAATGGAGGTTTGTCTTGCCTTCATGTTCTGGTTTTGTTCCTACACTGAAAATACTTCTTAGATTTTGACTTCATATGTAACAGCAACAACAGCAAGAATACTTACAGAAATAGTAATAAAAACACCAATAGCTACTAATACTAACACTAATACTAATAATGTATTCTTATTCTAGAACACAACAGGACAGGTACTTACCACCATAGCTGGAATAACTGGAGTTGTGATAACTGTGGCTTTAATTCTGATCATTACTTCATCCACTGAGCTCATCAGAAAGTCATGCTATGAAGTGTTCTGGTATACCCATCACCTCTTCGTGGTTTTCTTCATTGGTTTAATAATCCATGGTATGGGGTAAGTCTCTGCATAAATTACACGGGGTATATGTAAACAGTTTGAGATGAAACACGACTCGAATCTGTAATCCTCTGCTTTTCTATTAACAAACTTCTGGGATCATTGCTTGGAGACAGATTGCAAAATCAAAGCATTCTGAAATTAAAACACACAACTTCTCTGAGGGCTAGAAGTGTGTTTTAGTTCTTTCAAACACTCTTCTGATACCTTACGATCTGCATCTTATCGATGTATCAGACTGAGTGAAATTTCATCCTTTGGAATTGGGAGCATTATAGATTAGGAAATAAACATTTGTGAGTTCAAATTAATAAGGGATGGATCTTATTCTCAGAGCTCTTGCTTTCACACTTTGTGTGAAAGAGCTTGTACAAGCTCAACAAGTTTTCAGTATGTCATCTACACTGTGGTGGATGTCCTGTGAAAGTGTTTTTTCCCCCTCTTTCTCTGTAGAAAAGAGAATCCCAAATATCTTCGCTATAAAGAAATACTGTGCAGTAAGAAGTAAGCACTTTCTTGAAAATCAGGTTTAAATTACTAGAGTAAGAAACAACTAGCCCAGTAAAGTGGCTATTACAGAGATGTTCTGGCTTAAACTATGACAGGAGAGGGATGACTTCCATATTGCTGACTGTCTCCCTGTTCCTCAACACAAATAGCCAGGTCCATCCTCTTTGGTTTAGGACTACGGTTCTTACAGAAGAACAGAAGAGCCATGGGAGACTCCCTGTGAAGCTCAGGAGCTGATAAATACCCTGTCAATGCAGAGTGAGAGCAACAAAGTCCTTAGTGCTGAACTTCCATTTTCCATGACCAGCTCCACTGACGTCTTCTGCTGCTTCTCCCTTGTGTACTTACCTCCATTTCCTTTTCTCATTTCTTTGTGATAGTGTTAATGTGAATCTACTGTAGTGCAGCTACACTGACATTTTAATTCAGATAAGGAGTGCAGTTCTGAGGCAAAACTAATGATCATCCTTACTCCTAAAGGCTCATACTATGGCACAGTCCCCAGACTGCCTAACAGAGAGTGTTTTGGGATGAAACTACACTGACATAAATGTGTCTCTTTTTGCCAAGCACTAACAAATGTTCCATTCACTGGATCAAACCAGATGTAGTCCTAAGTCCTAGGTATCCCTCAAATGTGTTCCACTTTTCAGTGGAAAGCTCTCAACAAGGACTGCTCCATGAATGTTTTCCTGCTGACTATCTAGTGTACACATGGCCTCAAGCTGTAGTAAATGTTTTCAGATCTAAGGACAGATTCACTTGGTTATCACAATACACTTTTTATGTCTGTTTCATAAAACATTGAGAAGGTATTGCCCACCACTAAAACACACACAGACCACTATTCTTTGATACAGAGGAACTTCCCAGCTCACAGCAGTACGTGTGTGTGTCTGTGTCTGTGTCTGTGTGTCTGTGTGCCTGTTCCCCAGAGGTACGTGGTGTTAGCACGGGGCAGGGAACAGGCTGGTACAGTGTTTTGTGGTGTGTTAGTTTTCTCACCTCTTTCCTTGCTATTTGAGAGCTGCCACATTCAGTTTGGCTTTAATTAGTCCCAAGTTTCAGAGGCACAGTTGCAAACAAATGCTGTAAACTGTATCCTGTCCTGATTTAACTGGCCCCCTCACCTCTCTGGCAAATCTTTTAGAATCCGGTTTCAAACAACTGTAATGAACCCTTTAAACTTCCAGCTTTTAAGTTTCTTCTGCCTAGCCAGCTGATCAACACTCCTCAGCAAGGGACTTCTCTGAAAAGGGGACACTTATTTAACATCCCTATCGATAACTTTATCCAGGCTGCAACAGAGCAGCTCTCTCTGCTGCCACAGCTCTTCTCTGACACTATCTCATTTATGAAAAGGACTCAAAACACAAGAGTTCATTCACTTCCTACTTCTTTCTCCTTCCCACATGACTGAACAAAATTCACTCAAGCCTACCTCCTTTTCTGTCTATCTGAACTGGTGGCAGCCATTGCCATGTAGGAGGCAGCACTTCTTATCTCCTTGTCTATTAGGAGACACTGAGCAGGACAGTCTAACATAGAGCCAAAGTATGGAAGAGAAAAGTCAAATATAAACACACAAAAATATAAAACAAACAGGGATTCCCCATAAAAATCTTCCCTCTCTACCCGTAATCAATACCAGCTGAAACTCATTTAAAATGAACAGTTGGGATTGATATGTTTGGGAAAATTCACATCATTAACATTCTCTGAAGTAAAGAAACTAGAATTTAATGTTCAGAGAGCACACATCTAATTGCAGTCCTCCAACTTTATTTGCAGCTTTTTAAAAATGCATTTAGAAAGCAGCAAAAAGAAGGTCTGTGATAATTAAATTTTAATGTTTTTTTAAACCATTTTTCTACCAGATACTTATATACAGAGGAGATCAAAGTAGCTGCTCCAAAGAACTTGAAAATCATTCTAATTTTGCCACAAACAGCTACATGTACATTTTATATGCAAGGACTCTGTCTTTCAGCTGCATTAGTGTATATCAATACTATAACACTCTCCTTGCATTTGGGCAGAAACTCATGGCAAAACTAAAGGAAAGGTAATTTGAACAAGAGAGCAGAAGCAGGTTGAAATGGCCACTTCTGAAACTTTGTTATCTCCAAATCTGCATTAGACTACTGGTGCAAAACCTACTGATGCACAGAAACCTTGTAAAGAAGCATATTTGTGATTAACATTTTTGGTTTAAGTCAGCTTGTCCGAGGTCAGACGCCTCAGAGTCTGCTGCTTCACAATGTCACTTACTGTAAGGATCACTACTTGGAATGGGAGAATGCCACTCAATGCCCTTTGCCACAGTTTTCCGGCAACAAACCTATGGTAAGAGTGATGTTTGTCTTCTGTTTTTAACATAATGTTCTTCCTTGGAAGGCCAAATGTTTTCAGGAGCAGCGGGTGCAGTGTATGCTGGTGCCTGGTGGTTAGTGTTATGTTTAGAGAGCAGTTTCACATTTCTGTTCCACAACTTCTCCCTGTGCATTGATAGTGATCCCAACCTTCTATATAATCAGTATAGGCAGGCACAGATGAAGAGTGATATATAATGTTTTGGTGTCATTAATAATGATATTTGTTTCTGGAAGATCCTTTAGTTAGGCAACACTCCTTTTGAATGGTATGGATTTCAGTATAGTACTGTACTTTTGAGAAGATTTATTTTTAATTATTCAGTGTCGCCAATACCCTTGATGTGTTCATTGCATGAAAATATCCTCCAAGTGAAAACTTTATGAGGATGGAGTTACAGAAAATACAATAGAACAGTAAATCTAGAGATGCAAATTAATTTTATTATTTTAACTAATAGTTCTTTAATATGGATAATCTAAACACCAAGGGACAATAAGATGGAGATAAAGTTATGTCCTTGCTTTGGGGCACATGCTTCATATCATCCAGCCTTGATGTCTTAGGTTAGGTAAAAAGGAGAGAATTTGAAATAATGAATTATGAAAGGGAAAGGCAGAAAGCAGGAAAAATGTCCCACGGAAGGGTGGTTTTGATGCAACAAGATTGCAAATCCACAGGGGGTAATTAAGTAGCAGACATGTGCATTATGTCAGATGTCTAGCATCCAAAGAAAATCATTTAACATTTACATTGCAAGATTTAGCTTGCTCATATGCAAGTTTTTGTTGTTTCTTCCAAAAAGGAAAAACATACCAAAGGAAATCCAAATGTAAAGGAGAAAAATTAGCATTCTGTGTCTTGTAGCTCTTTTAATGGCTGACACAGATTTTTCTTAAACTAAACTACTGTTAGCCACTATCCAACCCGCATATTAACAAGGAAATGAATGCCTCTCTAAAAATTTCAGCTACAATGTCTCCATAAAAATCAATACATGGCTACACCCCATGAATACAGACACAAGCTTGCTTCCAACAGCATATCTTGACATTCATTATCATAAAGCTAACTGAAGAGAACTTCCATTTCTCCATGTTAAACCTATTTTGCCACACTTTCCTGCATACCCAAGGCTATTCACAGAGCCCCGTTACTCTAAATTAATTACTCTAATACCGTATTGATCATCTGTGAGCACAGTGCTTTGCTGGATGGGTAATACGCTATGGTGTGATACCTGTTAGACACCGCAGATAGACAGCACAAATTCTTTCAGAGGCTTAAAAAGCATGGCAAGGCTTGTGCAACCCCACCAGGGGCAGATGGGACTGAGAAGGGAGGGCACAGCCTTGTGCAGAGCTGGGATTGCATGGGGTGACAGAGGAGTGGACATCCATGGCTCCCAAAGGAGACAACAGTGGGGGAGCCCCTCTCTCAGTCATACTACATCCCTTTCTTCATATTTCTGATCTGGCTCCCACGAGGACAATGAAGCACTTCTGTAGCACCCAGGGCATTTAGACTTTTAATCTCACAGCCTGTCCTGTGCCATTGCTGTCCTTTTTCAGTTCATTCTCATTACAGGAGGAAAAACTGCTTGGGCAAGAACACCAATGTCCTGATTAGCCATCCAGGAGACATGTTGCCTAGCAGCCCATCCTTCCTGCTGGTTGATGATGCCCTGTTGTCCCAACCGAACCAAAGATATTTTGGATTGAATGCTCCATTGTGCTGGAGCAATGGCCCATTTGAAACCTCAGCTCTCACACAGGGTAGCCTGCAACTTTAACATTCCTGTCACATGCTCTTGTTTACACATAGCACAAATGGAAGGGAGGAAAAAAGGGTCTCATCATTATTGTGGCTTGATATATGCAAATATATTCAAGATGTGAGATTACCCACTGTGCAGAGACACCTGTAGTATTTAGGGACAACGGATGTGTTGAGTTTCTGCTTTAACTGAGAATCTTCTGGCTTATGATGGTTTCTTCCCATTATTAAATCATGCATTTTTTTTTTTCATTTAATTTTCAAGACTTAACCTTGGGAAATTGCCACTCCATCCTCTTAGCACTTTCTAAGGAAGCCACATAATTTTATGGCTTCCTTCTCATAAAAGATACTTTATAATCCCTGTCACAGCTTGTGGAACAAAGTCAATGTTTCAGCAAGTGAACTTCCTCTTTGGAGATTTTTAAAAACCCACTATTGTGCAGTCTTCAGTTTGCTAGAATGAGCTGTGTAATTAACAAAGCAGGAAATAAAACAGTATCTCTTCCAGAAAAAGGAGAAAAAAAAAGGAAAAAGATTTGTTTAAATAATAATGAAGATTCAATTACATCTAATTATCTATCAGTGCAAGTCAGTGAGATCACCAGATAGTACATCTGACTAGCCAAGTACCTTTTATTGTTGTAGTGATCACTATATACGATTAGCAAGTACAAGAACAGAAATCATCTGCAATAATGTAATACCTCTTGATGTGACAGTATTCAAATGTTATTCAAATGTTACTTCAGGTATGACCAACTAAGCATCTGATCAGAAAAAAACCATTTCTTGATATAGAGATGACTAATGGATTAAATGGAAATTTATCCCATTCCTTTAATTAAATATGTGGGACTTTGTGATTTCTAATGCAGCATCACAAAACTCACAGCTGACTGCTTTCTGACCCTTCTGAAATATTTTAGACTTGAAGAGCAAAAAAAATAGCAAGGCTATGGGTAATATCGTATAAATTTATGCATCTATATGTATTCAGATCCAATGACATCTATATTAACACCTAAAAAGATTATTTTCCCTTTTGGTAGGAAAATATTTCAAAGGACTCTTCTTGGCCAGAATACAGATAGATATTAGCTCCACTTCTCGAGTGTGTCTGTGAAGGAGTCCCATTTGTCTGTTCCACAGGAAAGCTGGAACTGCTGCAGCAGCAACAGAAAGCACTTTCTGGAGAAAGGCAAAACAAAAATCACAGAAGATAACTCATATTATTTCTTTTTAGGCTACCTGCTGGTTTAAATAATTGCAACTTTAGACATTCAAATAAATGTTTTTTAATATGCAACTTTCTACAGGCTTGGAAGTGGGTTTTAAGTCCTATGTTGTTGTACATCTGTGAAAGAATTATAAGATTTTGGAGATTTCAACAGGCGGTGGTCATTACTAAGGTATGTAACATAGCTTTCATGTCTGCATAAAAAAAAACCCCAAACAACAAAACAAACCCAAAACATTATGTCAGTACAGTTTTTTATCTGTTACAGGTAACTTCTCTATTTTATGACCTCATTTTACACTCCTGTCTTCAGCAGCAATTCCATCTTTTCCATAGTTTCAGCCAAGTATTTATTTTAGATTTTGCATTTATTCCAAAAGCAAGTCTATAAGAATATTCCAGACAGGACCAAACTTAATTAATGAAGAAGCAGATTTACACCACCATAACACAAACATCTGCACAGAGGGTGTCTTTTTAATGAATTGAAACCATGTTCCACTGCAGTAAGAGACAGAGACACCTTTAGCTTCAGTAGGACACAGTTCCAGGGAAATTAAGGGTTACATTATCAGTTAACATACAAAGTCAAAGCTTCATTAACACTACTACAACAATTTAACCCAGTAGTAAATATCTCTGTGTGCTAAGGGCCTATTTAAATCACAGCAGAATGGATGGGGAATGCTGCTATTGAAGCAGCCAAGACCACATGTATCAAGCCAGTGATCAGAAACAGGCTTATTTTGCGTGAGGGGGAAAGCTTGCTGGATAAGTCTTGCTGCCGATTTCAAAGGGTCGCCGTGATCTAAGAATCTCAGAATACTCTGTATGACATATAAAACTGTCTGCTTAACTGAGATTAACTCAATAATAAGTATATTAGAGCAGAGCTCACTGGGCTTTTGTTGCTAGATCGACAATAATCTCATACAAGTTAATTGTGTTACATGAGGGTAAAAGTGGTAAATTATTTCTATGTACTAAGGAATACTTTTGCATAGGGTCTACTAAGACAAAAGGCTGACAAATTGTTGAACTATTACAGCCCTTCCTCTGTATCTAACACACACAAAGCAAGCTGGCCCATGTTACACACTGTACCATGCTCTCAAGATATTGAGCAGTAACAGCACTGCAACATGCAGTTTAGGACACAATCTACAGGACATATGAAAATTACTGTGTATTCAAATTTACTCATGGTTGAAATAAAGAAGAAATTATTACAAAGTCACCTGCAACCTAATGGGAACTGGCTGTTCCTCTTCTGAAGGAAAATAAATCAGGTGTTTTAATTATTGTTTAGGTGGTGACGCATTCCTCTGGAGTCCTTGAGCTTCACATGAAAAAACGTGGCTTTAAAATGGGACCTGGTCAATATATCTTTCTACAGTGCCCATCTCTCTCACAGCTGGAGTGGCACCCTTTCACCCTCACCTCAGCTCCCGAGGAGGACTTCTTCAGTGTTCACATACGAGTCGTTGGGGATTGGACTGCAGCCCTCTTCAAGGCCTTCGGAGCAGAGGAAAGAGCTTTCAGGGAATTGTGGATGTTACCAAGGTTTGAATGACAAACAGTACATTTTTAAATGTTAATTCCACATTTAAAAATAAATGTTAACATTTATTATGTCTGCTGGCTTTGTGCCTGTATGCTTATGCACTCTGATGGCACCCATCACCTGCCATGCAAAATTCAAGCTTAGTAACTTCAGTATTTTGTGGCCCCAGAAAATTCTGCCTGAATCTTACTTCTTTCTGGCAGGGTCCCTCAACTCTGTCTCAATTTTTCAAGCCCTGCTCCACTTTATAAAGTTTATTGGCATTAAAATTCTATATCTGTGACATCTTAATCCAAAAAAAAAAAAAGGTTGTTGTTTTGTTGTTGCAAGTTGGCAAATAAGAGGTTGCCACAGAATCATTTGAATTCTGGTGGAATGTGGAAGGCCTGCAACTGTTTTCACCCTGGAAAATTGTTTTTGATGACAAAGTTCTAGTAAAACAGAACAGCAAAAGGCACTAGTTTAACTATAGTTATATAATTTAATGGGACTTGGATGCTATGGTTTAAAAACTATGCTAGTTTTCCAGAACCGAATACCTTTCCTACCTTCCTGAAAAGTATGCCTTCATTCTAATTAAATTGTGTATATGAATACAAAGAATATGAACAATCCAAGCCACAGCTACACACAGACTATAGCCCTATTTTCTAATACTCTGTTGGCAAATGCAAATACAGTCATTTTTGTCATGTTGATTACTATCTTCTTATGTTCCTCCACCCTCTAAATCAAATGAATGGGTTGTATAGCTCAGTTTCTCCACTTTCTCCTCATGTCTTCTGTGAGACATGGTATTTGGATAGGCTCTCTAGCTACTGCTAAGCAAGGTGTTCAAACCAGTGATGGAATCTCTGCCACCTGCGGAGCAGAAAAACTCTGTAAGGAACAATTCAGAAATAATTAATCATGTCTTGTAATGTAGAGACAGATTGAAGAATCTCTTGAAGTACATTACAGTCCATTTTTTTTTTCTCAATCTACTAACAATAATGAGAATGGATTCCAAGCCCACATTGAACTATATAGAAAGCTTGCCTTAAAGGGGTTCTTTGGCACTTCACATGTATACATTAAATTAATCATATTTTACAGGAAATTGAGTGCCCAAAAAGTACAGATCTGTGCAACAATGTAAAAATACCTATTAACAAAAGAGATTGTTTTTACAAATGAAAGAGAAAATATTTGCTAGGATTATAGGTGCACTTTAAGAAAGCAACAATAGGATTTCAAATCCCTTGTGTCGCTCTATATTTGTGTATACCATAGCTTGGTGATTTCACTTTGCTTTCATGTTAAAACATTTTGTTCTTCTTATGTCTGCATAATTTTTTTGTGCGGGATTTTAGTGTAATAAAGAGCACTGACTAATAGAATATCTGAAAGAAAAAACCCACATTTTTTCCTAAGAACATGGCATTAGTGAAATCAGCTTCCAGAGCATTTAGTTTATTTAAAAACAGACTGGACAGAGCATTCCAAAGTATTGTGTGTATTTACATTCCATGTTGCTAGACAAATGAATCTGATTATTTAATAATCTTCTTCATCTCTAATTTTGACAAAAATTAAAGCTTCAGCATCAACAACATTGATTATAGGAAGCAGTAACATAAACAAGTGTTTCTTCTTACACAATTTCCCTTTATGTCTGATAGAAAGTACAGTATTATTGCCAAAAAAGTATTGCTGAAATATTGTTTTTTCAAAAAGACCTGAGAAAATTGTAGCTTCTTTGCATAGATGACCTCTTTCTTGATTTCTCTTTTATTAACAGATGCAAAGAATTTTTCAAAATTATTAATATAATCTGTTCTTCTTTACATTGATACACAATAAAGAAAATAAAGCTCTAAAACAGGATGCTTTTCAGTAATTCATAATCAAATATGCAAATTCCACAGCTAAATTTGGACATGCAATTATATGACTAATCACATTTCAGAAAGCCAGAAAATTGCAATTGCATGCTTAAATAGATGGCCAGGCCCCAAACCCACATGGGTGCTTTTGTTCTCTCACTTCAGAAAAAACAGTTGCTTTGCAATTCAGTGGCACCCACTGACAGATAAATGCATTTGTACAGGTAATTAATGTGCCAAATTATAGACATATTTTTTCTCTTTCAACAGAAGTTCAATTTTGAAAATATGTAGCCCAATGAATTTTAACCTTTCTGCAATTTTTATGTTGCTGACCCTTTACTGTCTTCTTGCTGTAGACTGGCTGTGGATGGACCATATGGTTCTGCAACCACAGAAGTCTTCCACTACCAAGTGAGTGTATGCATTGCAGCAGGAATTGGAGTCACACCATTTGCCTCTATTTTAAAATCCATTTGGTACAAGTGCTGCAACCCAAACACAGTACTGGTGCTACAGAAGGTAGGTGGGAAAGTTTTTTGCTCCATCAAAAAGTTCCACAGATTATCATATTTCACCAATGAGAAATTGGTGAGATGAAATTCAGAGCTAGAGACTCACTTGGATTGTTTACATAGCTCTCAGAAGCAGTCACTCACTTTCCAGATGCTTAAGGACCTGTTGTGGGGTAGGGTTTCCTAAATTCACTATCATTCCCTGAAGAGGAAAGTAGCCCTAGATGCAGTGTTTTTAGTAAAACCTGAAGAATCAGGTATTCAATAACAACTGGAGATAAATGTAGAATGTCTTTCATAGATATACAGATACTTAGAGAGCTAAAAGATATATTTGTCCTTTTCCTAACAAAAATAAACCCTGCAAGTTCATCTCAGACAGAAGTGAAGGGCATCACTCATTCCTTGTCCAGCTGCAGGTTTTGTGAGGGCCCTTAAGCTGTGTGTCCTTGTCCAGAATGCTGCATTCAGCAACCATTATCTGTTTTTCTCACCTTGAAAAGTCAGGATATTAAACAGAAAAGAAGGAATAAAAAAGGCATTTAAGCTCTGGATGAGATGCATATATCAAGTTGCATATTACTGCCTCAAACTACTTAATTTTGTTGAAAAAATATATTGGGGTCTGTAAGGCATGGATAGCACCAATTAAGTTAACATACTCTTGAGCAGCTAACCTGTTCTACATCTGCTAAGGATATGTGAGGTACCACTGGGGGAGGATTGGTGAAGAAGCGGTAATGGGTGAAGTAGGGTGAGGGATAAGAACATAACAGAAAAAAATTGGCTTCCCTATCCATCATGGCAAGAGGTATCTTGTGGACCTTACAGCTTCTTTTAGCTAATTTTCCAATGTAAAAGCTGAATCGGGAACTGTTCAACATTTCACATTTAAGGGCAATTGTTGAAATTGCATTGGAGTGGACAGATCTCTGAGAGGGTCAGTACATATGGAGCTGAATGCAGGACCAAGGGCCAATCTTTTTTAAATGAAAGAGTGTTAAAACTGGCATCTTAATGACAAGCTGCCACGGAAAAAGCATCTGGGATTTTAGTAACTGAGGAGTTGAGGACAGGTTCAAATTGCCAGGGGGGATCTTAGAGGCAGAAAAAGCACTGAGAAGGGAGGGAAATAAAAATGAAAATATGTGCTAGATGTAAAAAGAAGCGTATTTTCAAACACTATGATTGTACTAGAATGATCTTTTCCACTGGAAGAAGTTATACAGATAGATATATAGAGATATATGTTATGTGTGTATATTATGTATATTCTAATATGTATACAAGTAAAGTTATTATTATAATTCCTGTTGTTATCTTCAGGGAAAACAAAATCTAACTATGGACTGAGAGTACAGTATACTTCAGGGTGTTCATCCATACCTTAGGGAGAATCTTGGGTGTGTGCGTGAAAAGATACATGTATGGTGCATTCTGCCATGGTTTTCTGCTTTAGAGTTCTGTTTCCCGGAATTCCTATGAAATACAAATGTATAATTATTTCTCTGTGTCCTTTCTCTGTATCTTGGCTTCCTTATTGGTGCAGTGGGAATACTGATGCTTATTTTTCAGACATGCTATGAGACTAAACTTCCTTGGTGCTTGCAAAATATTTTTAAAGCCTGGATGAAAGGTCCTGGGGAAGTTCATACCATTACTTAGAAAATTTAGCAGCCATCTTAGTGAGAACGATTAATCTCAGGGTAGCTCCACATTTTTTTTCCATTGGTTAAAAGCTTCCACTTGGGGTATAATTACAAATAATTTAATCTTCCTCAAAGTATTCAGCACTCTCTTTCTGCCATGATGAGTACCATAGAAATGTCTATTAAGGAAATAAATAAGAGGTTTTTCTTTTTTCAACAGCTTCATTTTGATTTGAGTACAGCTATCATTACGCTTATTGAACTAATATTTCTTAGTGTTGCCCACATACAGTTGAGATATAAATACTCATAGCTTTCATAATGTCTGCAGCTGTATAATTTTAAAAAACCCAGCAAATCAAAAGGCGTACACATTTATCTAATTGATTCTTTACAATTAAATAGCCTTAGAGCCTTCATTTCCCTATCATTTTTTGCAATGAGGAAGGGCACTACTACTAGTCATAGCTGTAAAGTTTCTACTAGCCTTTTTTTTGCATAGAATAATCCTTTTTTTTTCACATTTTTCAGATCAATTGCTGCTGTAATTGATAAAATTGTACTGTTCCGTCAGATGATAATATTAGCAAACATCCACTTTTTTTTTTACACTTTGAAAGGACATAAGAAAGATCCTATTGAGAGTCACCATAGACTCATCTAGTCCAATATCCTACAGTGGCTCTTCATGAACACCTAAGGAACAGTATACTGACCAGAAAATCATACGGTGATAATTCTTCAGTGAACACTTTCTCACCCTTCTGCAACTTGCAGTTCTGTAATGGCTTGATACAAGTGCTACGTCTCAGTATTTAATATCCCTTAGTAGATTTTTCTTCCATCAATGTGTCTAATTGCTTTTTTAATCCACATAGACTTTAGACAACCACAACATACTGTGGCAGTAAAATCAGCTACATCCTGTGAGGATAACAAAAAAAGCCTCTTGCATTTGCTTTGAAACCAACAGTCCCCAGCTGAGGTAACCTTCTGCTTCGAGCTGTACCCTATCCCATAGCTTTCTCTGCAAAACACCTAGAAACCTAGGCCTTTTTTGCCATCATATATAATAATTTTCTTGAGTTGTGTTTGAGAACAGTTTAGGACTCTTGCTTCAATTTAGGGGTACGAATTCAAGCCTGCCCTGCATTTATATGAAAAGCAGTTGGTTGTCATCCTAACGCTAAGTCAGCTCTTCATCCAGGTTGTCAAACCCCTGTCTCCTGCATGCCCTGGGCTTAGACCCTACTGAGCCTTAGCTATAGTGGCCCACTGAATCTATTAATTAGGTTGAATAAAATATTTGATCATTTTTTGGTACACAACAGTCTACAGGTGCTATGGTATACTCGGGAGCAGGAAGATCTGGGGTTTTGTAGGGGAGTGGCCAACTGCATGTATAAGAAGATTTTTCAGAAACTAGTCATATCTAGAGGGACTGGCAATAGACAGGGATGAAGGTCTCTCCCTGGGCATCCCCTCCTTCATCAGCTTTTACAACTCTTAAGCTGACTTTGCCCAGAGCTGCAGCTCCACCGCTATCTTCAGGGAGCAGGGAGAAACAGAGAGATGGTCATCAATAGGTTATTATTAATGACTTTCCACATGATGGAAGCTGATTTACAAAGTGTGCTCTTTCACCTTACAGAAAAGAAGTATCAAAGCTTTTGCTCTTGTCTGTTGCACAAAATACAGGACGTAGGAAACTGAAAGATAAATATGCATGCATTGCAAGGGAGCAGAGCATTACAGAAATAAGTGACTACTCAAAACCCTGCACTACATACCTGATTAATAGCAATACTGTATCTAACTCAAACTGCAAAAAGAGCACTTGGAAAATTTAAGACAGTTTACTTGGACAAGCCATCAAGCTGATGGATGTAGCTAATGAGGGTAGGGTGGGTGGAGACAAATTAAACATAAATCTAAACCAGATTTTTAAGGGTTCTAAATAATTGCAGTCAGTTAATAGTATGAGGTTTATAAGAAAAAAAAATATTTGGAATAATTGTTTAATTATAGAAATGCACTGGTGCTGGCTATATTCTACGGTTTTAATAAGGATAGATTTTGTTATGCATTTATTATATTTTAATTGTACATGTGATACTTTGCGCTATGCTGTGGGCAGTCAGTGTAAAGAAATGAAGACTTATTTGTAAATATAATTTTTTTTAATATATTATACCAGAAGTCCTCTTCAATCTGAAGGAAAGAGAAACCATTTACCCATTGGCCATCCTTCACTACCTTTTTTCTTTCTAAGACTATAATCCTGGCAACAAATACTTCCTATAATGACAGTCTTCATTACCAAATGCTCTCCACCTTTAACGTGTAAAAATTAGAGCCAGTACAGTAAGTAGTGCTTCATCAGTAAAACACAAGGAATTAGTTAAAGGTACTTCTGCAGCTTCAGAAATCTATGTCCTTTCTTGAGAGGACTGTGACAAAGGTGGCTTGACTCAGCTCAGTTGGGCTGGCTGTTACTATCTCACCTAGGTCTGCACCCAGCTGAAACATTCCTACAAGCTCCATAGCCTTGATATTATGGAAACTAATCCCCCATTTCAAAGACCACATTGTTTCAACTCATCAGTTAGCTTCTCTTCCTCCTTCCATGAGTGTGGTTGGCTCCTAGTCCTTTCCACATGCTCCCAGTTGCTACCTCATGTACAATTCATTATTTAGATGCTCATGCCCCTTCTCCACACAGCTTTATGCATTTCGCTAAAAGGAACCACTGAAAAGACTCGGGAAACAATGTGATCATAGAGGCTGAGGGAAGAAATTTCTCACTACAAATCAACAGCTACAATGTGATACAAACTCACAGCACTCAGTGGGCTTATTTTTAAGGTGCTGAAGATGTAGAACAAGCAGGGACTTTGGGATTCAGACACAAAAATACTACAAAAATATTAAGGCAATAAATCTCATCTACTTTTGGCATTTTAAAATAATGCTGTTGTTGGTCACAGAAATGAAATGCTATAAAGTCAGTGGGCTTGCTTCTTCCTCATAACCTATGCAGTTGTAAATCAGCAGCAACCCTCCTGTTATATTTAAAGCAAACCATTGAAACAGAAGGGGAAAAAGCAGAGTCAAGATGGCTGGCACTAAAGTTCTGCAGATAGTCCTATTCTTGGGCTGTAAAAATACCCTGTTTACCCCTCAATGCTTTATCTCTGTTTTCTGGGATCATACTTCATTTATATTTCTTAAGAAACTACAGATGGTCCCTTACAGTACACTCAGATCTAAGAAACATCTCAAATTACTGTTAGATTCTTCAACTATATCTTCAGTGGAGCATGGCATGACCACATTTTTCTCCCATCACCTTACCAGAAGTCTGACAACCTAGTCCATTAAATATTTGGGAAATCTCTTTATAGCTTTCTTGGTTTCCTTTTGGGGTTTGGTTTTTTTATTTGTTTTCATTTGTTTTTCTCCTATTTTTCACTTCAGAAATGTCTAATATGCATCTTTATCTCAGTGATCCTATGGAAAAGGGATACAATTTCCAAATCATCAAACCTCCCATAGTGATTGTGTTGGGGAGACACCTTCTAGAATACCTTTGATACTGACATATAATAAAAGACAGAAGGGCTGGTAAGCATGAGGAGAGATGAGTTGGAGGAAATTAAGGGATTTTGCCACAAAAAAAAATGCAGTTTTTTTCATCATGATTTTTCTAAAAAAAAAAAAGAAAAAAAATAATCCCAGGGATGATTTTTTAACTGTAGAGATGATTATAGTATGACTTGATCTTCCAGGAAAATAAAACTTTAGTAATAGGCTCTCCCATCCAATAAACAACTAAAACAAGATCTAGCATATGGAAGATAAAACTAAATAAATATTGATGAAAAAAACATGTATTTTTCATAGAGAGGAGGTTTTCAACCAATAGAAAACCAGTCATGGGATAGTGTTATATTTTACTCCTTTGGCAACTTGAAAATTACACTTTCTTGTTTCTCTAGAAATTATATCCTCCAGTTTAAACAAGGAACAAATTTTAAAAATTAAAATAAAATTTTAAAAAGTAGTGGCATCCTGCAGGCTGTTTTGCAGAGGGTCTTTCTTGAGGAACAAAAATATACGTTTTGACTACATCAGCTGTTAGCCTGTGGCATAAGGTCTTGAGAAACAAGAATTCCTTGCCTCGGTGCTGAATGAAACAAATTCAATTTTAAACATAAATGAAAATAAGACAAAAATTCAAAGAATAATCAAGTTATTTTCAAGAAATGCAGAGTTAGGTATTATAAGTCAAAGATGATACACTGGTGGAGAAGATCAGAAATTTGTACATTTTTATCTTCACTAGCACATTAATATATTCACTCAATATTTAAGATGAAAAAATTTTAAAAGATAGAAACTGCATCATCAGAATGATATATAATTATACTTAAATTTACAGTGGAGAAGAGTCACACACTATGTGGTTAATGAACTGAGGCAATCATTAGGAAGGTTTATTGAAATCTTGCTTCTTGTTAAATGTCTTTACTTTTATCTGACAGGTTTATTTTTACTGGATTTGTCGAGACCCATCAGCATTTGAGTGGTTTGCTGATCTTCTGTTCCATTTGGAAACAAAAATGGCTGAAAAAGGGAAAAATTGTTTTCTAAGTTATCATATATTTCTTACTGGCTGGGATGAAAGTCAGGTAATAATGAAACACTTGCAAGTCTGAGTTAATGTACCTTGCTTTTCCAGTATGGTAACATATGGAACAGGAACAGCTGAATAAATGATGGATGAAGCAGAGAGACAAAGAACTGTAAATATATAGACACCAAGCCGTCTGTTTCCATCTCACATTTAGGAAAACAGGAATGGAGACATTCAGACAGTAATTCTTACAGTCCTATATCTTGTCTTGGGCAGTGCTGATTACCAGGTGTCTCACAGAAAAGTGCAGAGAGCCTTTCAGCAGCTTGTGAAAGGACATTTTGTCTAGCTCTTCAGAACAGTCTTTAAACAGATTTTGTCATTTTTGTACTGAAACATGGAGGGCTGTATGAAAAGTGTAGCATTTGTTTATTTTCATTATTTGCTATAATTTATATGCTGTTCAAACATATATCCAGTGAACTTTTGAAACCTGCTTTGTCCAGAACATTTTGGCAACGAACTCTGTGGTCTAATTAATGCTTTTTGAAAAGTTTTCTCTGACTGACTTTACATTTGCCATCTCTTAATTTCATTCAATTGGACTTCATAGGATGCCAGCTTCAGTCACTTAAAATCCTTAGACTGGATCAAATTTATTCATCTTCTTTAGTCTTTACCTAGACCCAAAGGAGTTTGTTGGGGTTTTTTTTCAATAGATCACTCGGATCACACTGTGATAAGAGTTACACAGCTGCCGGAAAAACTCTCAAAGGAAAGATTCTTCTGTTTTATTTTTTGCTGTCTCTGTTGAATGATGGACTGTCTAGTAGAGATTTTAAAAATAGATTTCTTAGAGCTTTTCCCTTCCTGCCTCTGCTGCTACAAACAACAACAAATAAACAAAACCAAAAACAAACACTACCACCAACAAAAACAAAACACAAAAAATCCACCATAGATTATATCTGCTTTCTATGGGGTTTCTGTCAAGTAATGGGATATACATATAAAGCTGCATTCAGAAAAATACACTCCCATCGTGAAGTACATGGCAGTTATAGAAACTGTCACCCTACATTAGCAATATCACAGGGTATTATCACAGGGTACTATCACCCTGCTTTGAAAGAAGCTACTGAGGAATCTAACAAAACACAGTTGCCCTCATCCCTTAGCTGTCATCACTCCACCTCTTTCTTTGGCAAACATCAGGCCAGAAATCAGGTAGGGAAACAGCTGTTCTTACTGGGATGTCTGACTCTCTTCAACCCTTGCCCTGCCCTTTTCTGAAGTGCCTTCTTTTTCTCTTCAAACCACATCATCCACTCTTCTTTCAGCACTGCCTCATTATCCTTTGCTGCTGGTTAGGCAAAAGAGGAGCATTCCTGAAGCTGTGCTGCCTTCCTGCCTACACTTGCTCCTGAAGCCCCTCAGCATCCCACCTCTAAATGGTTTTGGAGGAAGAGGAACTCTTCACTAGCTGCTTCTTCTACTCTAACTAATCCTAGAAACTTCACCTTCTTCAGACATCACAAAGCTTCCTCATTTTATAGGTCTATAATAATAATAGATATATTTAGTAAATTCCGGCTCATCATGCGTCAAAATTTGAGCCTCAGCACCAGTAATATTTGGATTATTTTCTTTCCTTCTCCCTTAGCAAACGAGAAAACCAACATTCTCCCCATTCTCTCCCTGTCTCACCATATAGATGATCAGTAGTTGGGTAACATTGAAACCAAGCAGGATGGAAAATGTGCACCTTCTAGTGCATTCTCCACTACTGGTGGGTGTTTACTCCTCAGACATAATGTTTGTTCAATGCTTTGAGCAATTTGTAGATTCCATGTTGGCAACGGCTGGTCAAACTCTGTTTGGCATGTGTCTGCCTCTGCTTGGACAAGAAATTATGTTTCATTCTATTGCACCTTGCAATGCCTCTGATATTCCTAGGCTACTTTAATGCTGTGACCTACAGCAAGGGCTAATACCAAAAATCCTGGGAAAGTTCCACTTAATGTGAATGAAAATAGACCATCTGCTCAGTAGCATAATTTTGCTGTAAACAATTAAAAAATCCTGCAGTTCCCACCTCTCACTCCCACCAAACACTTGAAATTCTTTCTTAGGCTATTCCAAATTCTCAATGACATTGTCCCAAAGAAGAACTCTTTAGAAACATGACATCTTATGACCACTGCTTGACCAGAATAACAGAGTTATTAAGCAACATGGAAGACTAATTAACAAGAGAAATATACGATATTCCCAGGAAATGGATCTAAATTTCATCAGCCGCTTCTACAAGAGATTATAATGATGTCTAGTTCATTCTAGGGCCTGAACTAAACACAAAGCCCCATTTTTTAACTTAGCTTTTTTTCTGTTAATTTCTTGACAGTGATAGTAATGATGATAGCCTGTAGTGAAAACAAGTCTATTACTCCTATGCAATAGCAGCACAATTAGAGGAGATGGTGATTTTATTTTTTAAATGCATCTGGGAAGTACTCAGCATGGTAATGGGCATGGCATTGGAGGTGGAGATAGTAAATGCCCATGAAAATCAAGATATTTTTTTTTGCAGTAGGAGCTGTGCAAGCCCCATTAGTTCAGTGCTTCACCTGAGCTGATTTCCTTTCTGCACCTGCCTCTGCCCGAAGACAAGAGTCAAAATACTTAGGGACTTACCCTTGCTAAGCTGGTACATCCATTTGCTTTTCCAACAGCAGCAGAATGGTATGGACTTATGTAAGGTGCATGTGATTGATAGCATTTATTGTCAGACTCTGTTACAGTGCACGTTGCTCTTTCTTAATCTCTAAATTGGCCTTAAAATGGTCTCCGTGACTTGAGGATCTGCAATGAAGGAAGTGTAGGGTGAGATATCCAAAGGCTTGGAGGAGGTTTAGCAATCTAAATTTTGACTGCAAAAGTGACTGGAGCACTTAGGCCCAGGCCACTGAAGACAGGTATATAAACCCAAATAATTTCAAACTTTCCATCTCAAGAAAATGAACTCCTTTGAGGTCTTGGGAACTTTTGGGTGTACTTTTTACAATTCTACTAATAGTGTGAACTGTTGAGTACTGCTCTCCTCTCTCCTGCCATTTGATAATTACAATTTCCTTTCCCTCATTAATACTTCTGTCTTTCACAGTGAAGCAGCATTATTGCTTTATCTTTTTACGTGAAGTATATGTTGTTGACTCTAAAATTATTACCTTTTACATTTGCCTCTAGGCTACTCACATAGCCCTACATTATGATGACAAGATAGATGTAATTACTGGTTTGAGACAGAAGACCTGCTATGGAAGACCAAACTGGGACAATGAGTTCAAGCAACTAGCCAAAAACCATCCTAGGTAAGTCAGGTTGGCTTCTAACCATCTAAGGTAATTCTTCTCTCAGCATAAACAGTGGGAGAAGAGGAGGGTAAAACATTCTAAATGACCCTTTTAAAATAATTTAGTTCTTTGGTTTTTTTGTTGGGGTTTTTTTTCTGTGTGGAAAGAAGATTTATACTTAATGAAGCTTTTAATGAAGAAATCTCGGAAAGAGAATGCCAATAAAATCTAATTTTTGGACAAGAAAATCTAATATTTAGAAGTATTTCAATATCCTGGCCTTTGTCCAGATATAATTGAAACACACAATCCAATTATTGTTCTGCACAAAGGACAAAGTAGCATTAATTTCCCTTGAAGATGGTTATTAAAGAGATAAACTGTGATTTTTTTTCTTATGATGTCAAGGATATGTTTGTTCCCCTAACATATTTGGCTACTCTTGCAAGACACTGCTATTCTGTTATTAGCTCATCTCTGCTGGCAAAGACCCACCATTTGAACTTGGTGGGTTTGCTAGTGGTCTGAGAAAAACTTCTTTGTTCCTGAAAGCCTTTGAAGCAAGCATTTGAAATATTTTGTGTTCAGCAGTAGAAAATTCCAGAATCTTTGTAACACTTTATGATTCCAAACATTTACCTACTTAAAGTCTTGCACTTCGGAGACAGAGATCCAAAAGGAAAAGATGAAAACTTGTTATTTTTAAGATGAAAAACAGCCAAGAAAAATCTGAAGGGAGGGAGATCAAAGAGTATACAGTAAGCTACAAGAATGCCATAAAATTGTAAAGTAACTGTAATAGAGAAACCACTTGATGGAGGTCAAAATAAATGCAATCAGAAAATATTAAAGATTAAAAATAGAGAAAAGGCTAAGAGTAGAAAATAGGGTTTTTGAAAGACCTTTCACAGGGATTCTACATACACAAACCTTTTTAAGTTACAGGAGAAACATTAATTTTTGTTACTTTTGTTACGTACAACTAAGAAAAATCTGTTTTTCTGATGCTCAGGGAGGGAGATGGGCATTAGCTTTCTATGTTGGATCTTGTGGTAGTTCTTTAGAAAGCCAATCCTAAAGTGACAGAAATGTCTTCTTTTGCATCTGAACCTAGATGTTCGTGTTTATGGTCAATGTTGAACCTTTTAAAGGAAACCTTGCATGAAATAAGGATTCCTTACAAGAAAAAATACCCCACCTTTTCTTGCTCTGAGTTAAAGATGGTTCAAGAGGCAACGAAACTTAAGACTGTTATGTGATAGAACAATCAGCTTTTACAAGCTGACTATGTTTTGCATCCCTGTGCCTAGGTGCATGGAGTTTCCCTGGCTGCAACAGTGTCTTTTAGACAGGAATTTAGAACTCAGAGTTTCACCTGGTACAATCAAACACCAGAGCAATATCAGCACTACTTCTGGGGACTATGGTTTGGGCACCAAAATCATATATACAGCCCCTCCTCTATAGGAGCAAACTTTTTGAAACTTATGAAATCACATGTCCCTTCCACTGCATTTATGTAGATTGAGCTTTCCCCAGTGGCACAGCATGTGTGTGTATCTGTGTGTAGATATTTAAGTTTTAAGGCTGTGTACTTAGAAGGAATCCTGTTAAGGCACTTTGCAGCAAGTAACCAGATTTCCAGTTCTCTGTTAACACTCACATGCTTACGAACACAACTGTTTGTTACATTGGTCATGTTCTTATGAGAGCTACATATTTACACATTTTGTTATTAAATCAGCTTTAAAAAATCATCCATAGGAAGAAAAGTGTTAAGTTGTGGAAAAATAAAAAAAAAACAAAAACTAACAAGAAAAACAAAACCTAAAGAAAAATAAAAACAAAACAAATGAAGCAAACAAACTCAGGAAAACTCAGAAGTAATTGGTAATTTTGTGAAATTTTTGGAAAAAAAAAATTAACTCAGCTGGAGAAAAAGCATTGGAAATTTTCAGCTCAAGCACTGTGTTTACTTCTCTGATCAATAAAAACTATGAAGATCAAAACCAAAGAACTACCATTTAATATTTTTTGTGACCTCTAATATAGCAATGCAAATAAAGACATAATATACACTACAGTATTAAAATAATTATACTGTAATACTTTCTGACAATAAGATTTTTTTCAAATGTATTTCTCAAAAACCTGTTTCAAAAGGTGCAAAGCCAGAGGCAGCTGAAAGATACGGTTTATCCATTTACTCTGCTGCTCTCATGTTTTTGTTGTTATTGTGATTACAGCAACAGTATTGGAGTATTCTTCTGTGGACCCAAGACTCTCTCTAAGATGCTTCAAAAGACATGCAACTCATATTCATCAGTTGATCCAAGAGGAGTTCAGTTCCACTACAACAAAGAAAGTTTCTAGGCTGTGCTTCATACAATATAATAGGTTTTACCAAATTGTGTATTTTTTTCTCACCTTCTTGTGTCCTCTACTCATTCTGCAGCATTCAGGCCAGATATTACAAGTTGTAAATTGAAACAGGTGCATTGACTTCAGCAGAAAAATCCCATTCTATGCCAACTAAATATCTGGACCCCACCCTTAGCCTTCAGACACTTGCAGAGCTGATATTATTTGATTGCTTGATAATGCTGTGAATCAATCCCCATCTTTGTGAAAACAATCACAGACTGATAACCTCTGATGAAAAACCCATGAGTAAAATGGACATTTAGAAATATACCTCACTGTTGTGTATGATCAAACTACTACTGCAGGAAATACACTCCTGCTGTTTAAATCATGCCCAGACATTCAAAGCATTTTCCTTCCCATTGTTCTGATTTTCCACAGATTGATAGCCTCCCATCACATCCACATCACCTTTTGTGCTGTAGTTGTGCTGTTTATATACACCCTATCCAACAAATACTAAGTGTCATTTAAACCTACCAGTGGTGGCTGTGCATGCCATAAGCAAATATGTTCTGGGGAATAATATGTTAAGGATACTCCAGAAATTTTTGCACTTAGCAAATGAATCTCCTGAGATGGGCAACTGAAACTGTAGAAAAAAAGCTTATTTTGTCACACAGCTTCATGGGCACTGAAGAATAGGATTTAAAAGATACAGAATCACAGATACATGACAGAGTGAGGTGGAAGGGCACCCCTGGAGATCAACTATTACAAGCCCCTTGCTGAGAGCTGATTCCTTGAAGACAGGAGCTACATTTGCATTCTTCATGTCCTGAGATACGTCCTTCCATCACTATGACCGATCAAAGATGAACAAGAATGGACACGTCCCTCAGCACTTGTGAGTGCAACCCATCAATTTCCCATCAGCTTGTTTTAAATCTCCCTAAATCTGATCCTCCTTCACTGAGGATAAGTTTGAATTGCTTCAGATTATCTCACTTGAGTCAGAATCCTGGGATCTCTGAAGGTCAGCCATACTTGTAAACACTGAGGTGAAAAAGACACTGAGTACCTCTACCTTCTCCATGGCCATGGACACCAGGTCTCACACACCATTCAGCAACAAGCCAACATCTTCCTAGTCTTTTTGTTGTTAATGTTATTCATGTTATTCAGCCCTTCTTCTGGACCTTCACTTCTCACATCAGATTCAACTCCCAATGGGCTTTGGCTTCCCTAACTCCATACCTGCATACTCATACTGTATTTCTCCTGCATCACCTGTCTTTTCTTCCATTTCTTGTATGCCACCTTTTATGCTTACATTTTATCATGAGGGATTTGTTCAATCCATGAAGGCCTCCTATCACCTTTGTCTGACTTCACAGCAATAATTTTTTCAACTTTGAGGTGGTGATTCTTCAAAATCATTGAGTTTTCCTCTTCTCTCTGGAACCATATTCCATGGGATCCTTCCAAGCATGGACTCCTCCTTTGTCGTCTCCATGCCACATATGTTAGAGGCAACCAGTCACCTGGGTTTTTTAGGAGTGTTAGAGCTGTCCTGTAGGCACTTGCTTGCTTGAGTGGGTATGCTTGGGGTGGGCCTCCTTCCCTGTTTTGTCAATTGCAACATCTCTCCTGTAGATATCATCCTGCATATTTTGCTTTTTGCCCCAGTCCACCATTTCCTCACTTGATTGTTGGTAATCCACTCCATCTGTATCATTCTATTAATTAAACATACAGGAATGCTGTAACATTCATACACACTAGAAAACAGTTAAAATGTTCCCTAATCCCCAGCACAGAAATTTAAGGAAAAATAGTATTTTAGTTGGACTAAGGCGTAGGAGAGTTCACTAGAATCACATAACGTGTTTAACAGGACACTCAAATAAAGATGGAAGATAGAAAACATCCTTGTGTTTCTGTACTCAAATAAGTCAAATTACAATATTATATATGTACACTTAACACACACAGACACACACAATGCCCACTAGACAGGACATAATTGCACAGACAGAAGAAAAATAATAATAAAAATTACATCCTAGAAGACTCCAATATTTATACCTCTTCTATTAGGGGATACAATATAAACTGAGATTGTGTGAATTATTAGGGGATACAGTGTGAACTGAGATTGTTCTGCAAGATAGTTGTATTATTATTAAGTTTAGGGCAATGCATCTTTGTTTTAAAAGTGTTTAAGTTTTTTTAAATGCCTGCCTATGTGAAATGATTAATGTGGTGCATACTGTGTAGCAGTAGAGTGAGTGGAGAATTAGAGTCTCTGCCAGTTCACCTAGAGGCATTTATCTTTTATTTTTTTCCCTGGTGCCCGTGCTGAGCCTCAGGGTAAGCCGACACATTTTTTAGTATAAATTAAGCTTCTTTTTTTAATGTGTGTTGAAAATCTTGAAGGAAATGAGAAATGTGTGTAGGCACCAATACCAGCTGCCATTGCATGAAAGAAAGAGGTGACAATTTCCTGCAGATTCTGAATGATTGTTTTAATGGGGTTGGATCGGAGGTAACAAGCACAAAGATATTGTGCTGCCAGAAAAACAGGATCTGTTATCCCCCTAGCCTCATGCAACAAGATGTAACATTTAGCTTCTGGCTCAACATGGCATCTCTTCACTGCTTTGATTTATTCCCACTTTTGCAAATCACTGTGGTATGCTACAGGAGATGCATTTAGAGCCCTTGTTATAGTTCATTGAGTAGCACTGCTGTTATCACCACCAGAGGAGAATTTCACTTATATCAGGACCGCGTGACCTAGAATGAAGAAAAATAATAATAATAATAATAATAAAAAAAAAAAAGAAGTGGGGAGGTTTGTTGGTCTAGGATGAGATTGCATTTAGGTTGAATGAAAATCCCTTTATTACGAGTACAATTGAAATCAAAATGGGAACTAGGAAGATTTGGCTTCCTGCCTTGTTTTGAATAACACTGAGCACACAGCAGCTATGATAATGTGAGTGCGTATGTAATGACTCTATTATTATGTTTATATATGGAAACATCATTCACTGTCAGGGAAAATGAAAGATATCTTCATGGATTTGTCCATTCAGCTTCTTCAGCAGGAAGTGTTCAGCACTATGTAGGAAAATATTATTAAATAAAATATACTCATAACAGCACAGGTTCACCACATACTGTGACAGAAAACTAATCATAGACAAGGATTGTAAATATACAGATTAATTACTCTGACTCTTATAATAAAAACAGTAGTTTCATATGACTGAAATTGTGTAACGATAATTTAAGTTTATTTACTAGTAAGTGTAAATTGAAATGCATAGGTTTATACATTCTCAGTTTCCCCTCTCCTTCTCCCCCCTACGTTATGCACATAGTAGAAATTATTTAAGTTTGTTCCGTAGTTTACACTAAAAGATTCAACAGAAACTCCCACTCTTAACCGAAGGTCTGTCATATGATGCCTGTACCATATCATCACCATTATAAGGACTCTGTTTCTTTCCTGCTTTTAGACACAGTTAATGGTTAAAAGGAAGTATTGTTAACTGCAAAAAAAGTGACAAACTTCTAACAGGTTTGAGTGCTTCTGATTAGCAAGTGATTTTGTAAGAACTGCCTTAAAGGCAGCTCAGTCACACTGAAAAAATAATAAACTAAAAGACACAGTAGATTTATAATCTTAACTGGTCAAGAATTTCAGTGGTTTTAAAAAATTATTTTTTTTTTTTAGGGAATATTTCCTGAATTTCTTCATTAATTGAAAATAGGAAAAGAAAAATGTGACAGTGCTTCCACCCAGCTGGCCCTATGAATAGCAAAAGCTTAAATGAAATATGCATAGCCAGTAAAGTAATGAGGAAAGCAAACCCATGGCAGTCACAGCAGCATAGCAGATGATGGACTAGAAGGTGCAGTACTGTGTGCAGCAGAGGGAAATTGTTCCTAGGCCTTCATCTCTTCTCTTGACACTTCTCAGGACATCAAATACCAGGTGTGAAGTCACCCTGGGGACCACTTACAAGGTGCAGGGGACTCCTACCAAGGACTATCTGTCCTAGCCCTTCCTAGTACTGGACACCAGCTGATCTGAGGCTTTCTCAACTCAGTCAGGCTATCCATTCTGCAGCAGCAACTCCATCTCCCCCTATGTGATCACTTAATTGTCTGAGAAATTCTGCATTTCTGTGGAATAAAATCACGTGTCCATTTCATTAAAGCTGCAACCACAAAAATAATAGTTTTGCAGGAATGTCTACTTACGTGAAAAGAATACGTTTGAATGAGATTGGACTGATGATTTGCATTTTAAAATTCTAACTAGTTAAGTATATTTTAACAGGAGTCTTCTTAACCTTCAAGAAATCATCTCACAGTGAAAAAGATCTCAATTATACAACAATCTTAATATACGTGAACAAATGTGTTAGTTGACATGGAAACACTTTTTCTTCTTTCAAAAGCAAGAAAGGACGAAAAGGCTTAAAAGCCTTTAAAAGATGTATTAATATCCTTTCAGAATACATAGAAACAAACAGAAGTTGAGTTGTACAGTATAATGAACCTCTCATACCAGCATATTTCAAAAGGTATCTGCTTCAAATATTTGCAACTATTTTTTCTAAACAATAATGACTTCTAACATGGTAAGACATTTGTATTCATTGGGGATGAAAGACCTGAGCCTGCCAATACTTACACACGTGCCTTACTAACTTCAAACAATCTTTTTTACTGTCCTAGAGGACTAAATATGGTTTCCTTTGAAGCTCATGCACAGAAGACTGATGTCAGGTGCAAGGTTGGGTCCTGAAGGCTAATCTGTATTATTCAGCTATTAGACTACTGGACTGTCTTGATTCTTGTCTAGAGACTTTTTGTCTGCTACAATAATTCTCAATATGAAAGACAATTTACAGTCACACACGCCTTAAGGTACACAGATAAGATTGCAATTATGCATTTTTACTAAAGGCCTGGTTTTCAGTGGTCTTACAGCTTCTATGAAGAAAAAATATGGGTTCAGGGAGCGCTCTTATCTTTTTTTTCTTTTTTTTTTCCAAATCATGAATACACAGATATGAAATTTTTATTACAGGCAGGAAAGAGGGCAGATATGAGTTTGTCCTCTGAAACAGAAGCCTTGGTCTTCAGAATATTGCTGACCATTCCTCAGCATCACTGCCTTGAATGTTGAATGTCCTGTCCTACATGAAGCGTTGTGCCCTTGCTTGAGACAGGGCTCTCTGCAAAACAGCATCTTTCCCGTTGCTCCTGTCCAAAGCTGAAAAACATCTTGCAGAAATAATTACTGTCAAAAAAAGTTAACTAAGTGGGACTTTGTGAGCAAAGGTAAGGAAGAATGCATGAGCCCAAATTAACACACAGCAGTTGTGGTGTGGATGCACACAGGAAATTTGCAGAAACCTATCTGCTTTAGATCTCACAGAAGTTGATGTCCACAATTCCCTGATACTGTAACAAGCACAATGTATTTATTCTCATGTTACTAGGAATTGATCAAGGTTAAAAAACACTAATTAATTATACATTACTATATATTTACATTGCATTTATGTTTAGATTGAAGAATGCCCGCCATTTGGTCATTAATGTTAGTAAAATATCCATGCAATTTTTTGAGTTTGTGTGCTGCTAAAAAAATTCAGAAGACTATACAGAATGCATATCAATGCAGAATTAGCCATTTAAGATCACTCTTTTAGATTCCTCACCATGATGGCAGAAGGAAGATAGTTAAGAGGCACAGTTGGACAACTTTGAATGTAATATCAAAGGTTTGAAGATGAAACAAACAAATGTATTCTGTGATACTGGTCAACACAGAACTTAATTCAAATATGAATCATGTGGAGAACAACTAGATTCGATTGAACTGGACCTTGTACACTG
This sequence comes from Ceyx melanurus, assembly GCA_024611195.1. Classification (NCBI taxonomy): domain Eukaryota; kingdom Metazoa; phylum Chordata; class Aves; order Coraciiformes; family Alcedinidae; genus Ceyx; species Ceyx melanurus. The sequence goes on along the minus strand of JANHGL010012261.1, from coordinate 12,001 downwards.
TCCAAGTACAATTTATTCAACAAGATTGTACATCTAATATTTTATTATTTAATGTTCTTCATTACAAATATGTATCTATAGTAGGAGGCATCAAGAATAATTGTAAATGCTGGACATCCTGTGTCTATTACAGCTACTATATCATTCTTCTAGAACATTATGCATTCATAAACAAGCTTGGAAACAATTTTAAAATGGTCTGATGTTGGAAGGTGCTGAGCTGAAAGACTGAAACCAAAAGGAACTGTATCTGCCTGACATTCTGCAGAATCAGACCCTTGGAGTCAAGACAATCAAATTAACTGGAGTTCCGCTAAAATGAGGACAAGTAGAATTTGACGCAGTTAGTCAATGCCATTGCAGAACGATACATTGCAAATATTGAGCACTGAACTTTAAAGGAAAAAAAAAAGTGGATTTGAAATTATCTGACTTGTTTATAATCAAATGGCCAGTACTTTACTACATGATGATTTTTTTATTTATATACATGTACATAGATAGTCACAAAAAATAGTCTGTAAGTGGGGATATAACATATATATAATGTATATTATTAATGTTACTGCATCAGGCTTCAGATCGGCAGACATTTGTGCTTATGCTTAGCTGAAAGTATGCAAGATGGAGTATTTGTTTCAAGGGGATTAGGCATATGCTCAAGTCTCAGTCCATATCTTGAGACCTTTGTTCAAGTGAGACACCAAATGCCTCCATGAGAAAGTTTTTCCTAAATTAGAAGAGACATTTCTCACAAGGCTAGTGAAGAAAGTGTGAATATCTTTTTCTTTGCTCTCCAAATAAATCTTGTATCATATAGGGGTGTACAAAACTGGTTGTGCTCTTTTCTGGTGAGCCAAGTAAGAAGCTAATGTAATGTGGTTCCCTAAACAATTAAGACTTATGCAATTACAATGTCTGTCTGTCTATCTGTCTGTCTGTCCACCAGTTCCAATTTTTTAATTTGCCAACAAATTTCAACCAAGTATATCGTAGATAATCTTATTCTAAACTCTTCTATAGCCCATATCACAAAAAAAAAAAAAAAGTCTGGATACTTCAAAAGGTTTAATGAGTGGGCAGTATCACAGAGCAGTCACTCAGGCAAAAACTGTCTGAACACAGGCAAGTGAGAAGCTCCACATTTTAAGGCATGACAGGATGCCAAACTCAGAGCATACTGCTGCTGGACCATGGAAGTTAATGACACTGAAGAAGAAATTGAGACTTTACTAGACAAACATGTCATCACTTGCACTCAGTAAAATAATGCAGCAAAAGGGATAATGTTGCTTTGTACATGGGAGGGAGAGGATTAATACTAGTATACTGCAAATTGTTTCATTGTGCATTTTAGGATGTTAAGAAACTCAGGTAAAGAGCCACAAATATATTCAAGGACTTCAGAAAATACCTTGCAATTAAAGGGCTCAATCAGCTTAGCATATCAAAAATTAGATTAAGAGATGACTCTGTAATAGCACACAAGTACCTTCATGTGGAGAAAATCTAGGCACTAGCAGGCTCTTTAATCTAGCATATTAAAGCATAACAAGAACCTTTTCAAATAGGAAATAAAGCACTCACTTTTACCAGAGAAGGTGATTAGCTACTGGAAGACCATTCGGAAATGGTAAAACCTGTGTCTCTTCCTGTCACCTAGTCAAGCCTGGGTGCTACTCTGGAAGATCCAGACACAAGTTAAGATCAGTTAACTGGAAGCTATTGGAGCAGCTTGGTAACTGGTTTCAAATTATTGGCTGCTGTTACTTAAGCATCAAGGGTAAAAGATGTAGTGGTCCCTTTGGGGCTCAAAATACTTCGAATGTATGTTTTCTCATAATATCCTTGTCAGGTGGAAAATATATTACTTCCAGTTTTAGATGGGGAAGTGAGACATAGAAATTCAAAGTGGTTTGCCTCAAGCTCTCAAAGGAATGGCAGAACAAGGATTAACCTACAGCCTTTCAGGACCAAGACTATTATTTGAACTGCTGCTGCAATCTTCCTCTCCCATAAACTGTATTACATATATTTGACATAGCCCTTAAAAATATCTCTAAGCTTCCTGAATGAATATAAAACTGAATTGCTCTTTTTTAGTGGCAATGGTTAATGTTATTATTAGGCAGCATGGTTTGAAAAGCAGGTATTTTGATTCCCAGGACCAGCATGATAGGTGCTTGCTCAGTCTTATATGTAGGATATATTTACATGAAATGTAGGTCCTCTGGCATACGAGTCATTTCTGTGATACAATAGGAGGTTTTAAAAATAGAATATGTATCAGAAAAGAAACAAGATTTGGGGGGTTTCTGCTAAGCAGTGTTATGCAAATATCTGAGTACAGATTTTGATGCTGGACTCAAGCCTGATCCTACTGTGAGCAAAGAGCACAGGAAAATGCTTGTTGCTTCACATAGTAACAGAATCCAGCTAAACACCACATAGAAAAGCAATGTGCTGTCAGGAAAGCCAAGATTTCATTTTCATGGAGGACAAATCAGAAAATTTTCAAGTGTATTACAGATCCTCTTTAAATATTTAATGTAAAGAATATACAATAATAAATAATAATGCTAGGTAAATAAATACTGCTTCAGTTTCCTGGTATTAACTCATCTTTTTATGATTATTTGAGGCTATACTGCACTTGTTTGCTTTCTGATTTGTGCTACCTTGCTCACACTTAGAAAATTTCCTATGATAGCAAAGGTAGACGTAGTTATTTCTTTATGTCTATCCTCCATTAACAGTTTAAAATACATTCTAAGAGAACCAGATATGAAATCTTCATCCCAATCTTTATCACCTCTGTTATTGGCTCCATAATAATCCAGACTAATGGTATTTGGTTATTGCACTGTTTAAAGGTACATTAAAGCTGTGTAAAGTGTAAATTCATTCCTTCTCATTCCATTCACTAATATTTTCTATTAAATTAATACTAGGGGAGGAATGATTTAGTACACCACCTCCTGCAGAAGTAACCAGAAAACATTTATGAACATTTGCAGTTGTGGTGGGAGGAATAGAACAGAAAGCATTTTACTATGATGGTTTTATTCTGGTTTCTTTTGACTGTTGTTAACTAGTGTACAAAATCCAAAGCTCACTGGAGAAAATGTATCTATGAATTTTCAAAATTCTCTGGCAATAAAATAAATGGGGGGAGCAGGGGGGAAGGGAGAAGGAGGGGCAGTAATTCATACCTTACTGTGTAAGTTCAATTCCACTAACTACAACACCACAAAGTACTGGGACATATTGTTAAGCAGAGGAATGAAAACTACTCTAAAAGACAGTACCAAGCTAGAAATTCAGTCATTGAGATCTTGCTTCATGAACTGAAGCTAATTAATGCTCTCATGTAGGGTTGAACCCAAGCCATCAGAATTATAGCAGCTCCACAACTGAATTACTTTTTCAGTAAGCTACCACTTAAAATTCCACCCAGTCACTTTAAAAGGATGGAGCACATGATTAAATTGTGCTATGGGAAGAGAAAATACGAACAATTAAAATTTAAATCTCCTAAAAACCAGAGATGACCTAAATATTTACATTCAGAAGTACTTTATGTTGGAAAACAAAACAAAACAAAAACAAAATATTCTGCAAAAAACATATTTTAACTTTGTTTGGAAACTCTAAAAGAGGTACCTCTGTCAGCTAAGTCATACCTAGTTGCTTCAGTAAAGGAGTTGAATATCCTAGTATCAAAGCACAAGGACGACAATGACAGCACGAACTATGTAGTTTTAAAAATCAGAATAATTTGTCAATGCAGATGTCTGGAAAAATATGAAAATAAAAATCAAGTCTAGATTGAGCAGATCCCTTTATTTTAGGAGTGCCAAACAGCACAGATCATTCTTATAAAGGAATCTGGAATATTTGGAAGTTACTTTCACATTTTTCAAAATTACTTTAGCTTAAGACATTGTCCATGACAATGCTTTCAAGCCCTTCCAGTTTATTTTAATTCTTAGCTGCTCTGTTTGGATATTTGGCTTTCTGAAACAGACAAGAATGAGATTTCAATGTGTGTTTAGGCTGGGAGAGGATGATCGGATGTACTTGGCTATAAAACCACATCTGCTAATGTCTCTAAATGATGCTACAGCTGCTGAGAATCATAACATTTACTTGTCTAGGTTATCAACTAAATCAAAATTATCTTTACAACTGGATTTTTCATCAAATACATGGGATTATCAAAGGTAACATTTCAAAAGGAATTGAGTTAGGAGACTAAATTACATTGACTTTCAGTACAATGCAGGCATCTATGTGACATAAATGTGTGACATATATAGAAAACTATTTTCAGTACTAACCCATGTCAAAGGTATGAGGCCTTACGCTGAGTTGGGAAACAGCACACAGTAATTGGGAAGAAGCCAAGGGAAAGAGAAGGGCAGGGGAAGCATAACAGGGGGCACAGCACTGTAGAGACCATCGTTCAGTGAAGCACTGTTTTGCACTCAGTCAGGAAGCTGGAAAGCTTCCTCATGATGCCCTGAAGGAGGATTAGTGTCTTCTTCTGACTGGGGTTTTGATTTGTTGTGATTTAAGCAAACTAAGCCAACTTGTGAGATGTAGTGGTTAGAGAAATGCTAGGACAAAAGTTGGACTTGATGACTGTGGAGGTCCTTTCCAACCATAATGATTCTGTGATTCTGTAATTCTGTGATTCAAACTAACATGGCTTTGCCAATCCTTTGTCATAGTCAGAAAACGTGAAGATCAGTCCCATAATGGAGGAAACATGGACAATGAGGACATGGTCAGTAGCAGAATGGATGGTAGGGCAGAAGGATCTGCAGAAGATCTGTAAAGCACATGGAGACCCAGCAACAATTCTTTTTCTAGCTATTGGACCAGGCTCAGATATGACACACAACATATGGACACAGAAGAGGAAATGCTAATATAGCAGCAGCTCCTTTACAGTTGTTTCAGAGAAATCTGTGAGACCTATAAATGCCTCAAGCATGTATAGGTTGTCTTTGTGTGATTGGCATGGTGTGTGGATGAGGGCGTAGAACTGCCATCCCTGACTGTAACAATGTGAGTGAAGATGTCTACTTATTTAAGCAGGAAATGTTCTTTTCAGACTCATATCCAGGACAACAACAGTGCAGTTCAGGAGTAGTGCAGCTCACCCAGAAGCATGTTCCTTTGTTGTATCATTGATTTTGCAGTAGCTTTCTATCTGGCACCATACAGAAAAAAAAAGTTTTACTTCCAGAAACATCTCTAGCCTTGAGGAAAATTATACAAGATGAAGAAAATGGATAGGAATTTTGACTTAGGTTTTAGACAACCAAAAAAGCCAAAAGTCTAAGATCTTGAGCTTTTAAGCTTGTCATAGTCAAATGACAATGACACAATGACTCAAATGGCTATGACACTTGCATATTGATTTAGGCTTGAAAATGGAACCTAGGCGATTGATTTCTGTTATGGATCATTAATAAAATTCTGTACACTTGTGTATCTGCCTAAAATAATCTGTCCTCTCCTCTTATCACTTCAAAACAATGAAAAACATGTCCAGAATGGTGGTTCACTGGAGTATAAAATGGCATACCCCAAAAAACAGTCTTTGATGGTTGGCTTGAAAACCATCTGCTCTTCTGAGGCAGGCAGAATTACAAGAAAGATGACCAAATTATTCAGTTCACTCTATGGATGACTGTCAAGTGGGATGCCAGGGTTTTTTTCCATATAGGATTCCAAGTACCATAGGTAGACATCCTGATGAGAATGGCACAGAATGAAAGGGTCGTGGTTTCCCAACAACTCATCTAAATTCCTTGAAAGAAAAGATGATTCAGTAGCAACAGCATCCTGGCCTGCATTGGGAAGAGCAGGTTGAGGGAGGTGATCCTTCTTCTCTTCCAGATTCTGGCAAGATACATCTGGAGTGCTGAGTCCAGTACTGGACTACCCAGTAAAGATCTTCAGTGAGTCTTGTAAAGTGTTACAAAACCAATTATGGTAGTGGAGAATCTTTCATGAAAGGACAGGCTGAGAAAGCCTGGACAAGAGAGGGCTCAGAGGCATCTTATCAGTGTGTATAAGTAACTGATAGGAGAAAATATAAAAAAATAGAAGAATCCAGACCCTTCTCCGCACTTCCTAGTGACAGGACAAGAGAAAATGGTAACAGACTGAAACACAGGACTACATCATCTCAACCTAAACAACTCTGTGATTCTTTAAACACATTGCTGCATTTCTTGTTTACAGTTTAACAAGTCTCGGGGTCATCAATGGAATTTTCTCCCTTTACATTATTATACATAAGGTAGCACCTGGGAATATTGAACCTGAAGGAAAAGAAAACCAACAAAAACAACAACAAACCACACAAAGGGACCAGAAGTACAAATGTGACATGATAAAGGAGACTAAATGAGAAGCTGCACAGTGTTGTATCCTTTGCCAGTAACCTACATGCCACACGGTATTCTCAATAGTAACATAATTCAGTGTTGAGTGTTGCAAAAAGCTTTGCAAAAAGCTGATCATATTTTGCTTTCTGATTAAAAAACTCCAAATTTTCAGTAATTGTCACATCTCACTTGAATTACCAAGGTGAGCAGGGGAGCTGAAAATGTCATTTGCTTAGTGGGGAAATGTGGCCATGACAGTCTACTGCAATTTTGGACAACAAAGAAGATATGTTAAATTCAAGGTTGCACTATCCAAACTAACCTTAACAATTTGAATATGTGTCTTGGCAGAGGACTTAAATGACTCCTCAGAGAAAACCTATCACAGATCTCAAAGAGGAAGCAACATGACTCGTTAAGAAGTTTGCAGATATGTTTATAACCAGGTCAGCTGAGTACCTATCTAACTATATAGCATCACTGCCTAAGTATAAGAAAACAATTCATGAGGAGACAGCCAAGACATAGTTGCAGAAAACAGATCATTTAAGCATCTTTGAAAAGTCTCTGTCTATTATCGATTGCTTTTTATTTCTGGTAGGTGGACTATACAGCATTCATATTCTGTCAGCCTGACTCCACATATGGACTTACAGTGTAGTCAGAAAACATTTTGCTCCTTGCTGAACACTGTGAAGTTCGGTCGCCGTGGAGCAAGAGTGGCACCCAGTGGCCAGAGCTTGGTCCGATACTCATGTCCTGAAGTTTCTGCCTTCTGCATCTTATAGATCTCCTTCCAGGATGTTGAAGACAGAAATCCTCCTGTGCTCAAGATCACAGACCCCTCTATCACCTCTGTACTTGAAAGACAGAAGCTACAGAACTGAAGATAAAAGGTTTCTCCTCTGTACTCTTTTTGAATATCACTTTTTCTGAGAGCATAAATAACCCACCACAGGTATTAGTCACTTAAAAATGGGTACCACTTGTTTCTGAGGGATCAGGCATGACATAAGCACAGAATAAGGAGTTCAAAGATGTCATCTAACTCCAATACATTGTCCAGATGAGGTGAACACGTGGTTTCAAATTGCCCTATAGAAAATGAGGCAGCAGGAAAGGAAAACCAAGCAACAGAGCCTGCTTTGTGACCTCCCCTCCTGGGTACCACACAGGCTTTCTTCTGCTCCCAGACCATGGCTGGGTTTTACAAGACCATAAATAAGATTGTTACGAAGGAGGCACAGATGGTGACATAGTGTTGTGATGAGCACTGTTACCTGTGCAACAACACACATTGAATGTGCTTCACAAAAGTTCATGTAAATTTGTATTAATTTTTCATGAAACACAACTGGAGTATAGAAATGTGGGGCTCAATTCCTATGGTATGCTGGACTTTTAATGAGATTCCTTGTGGGAGCTGTTGCAAATATTAAGAAAGCTTTTAATCTTTTTTTTTTTTTTTCTTTAGCTTAGGGATCCTTAATGCTTAAAACTGGAACGACAATTTTGAAAACAAAATTGATTCCATTTTTAAAACTAAACCTCTCTGCCAGAGAGCCTAATTAAGACACAAATAACTATTACCCTCCTGAGACCATTCTCCAAGATGGGTGTTAGGTGATCAAGACCAAGCTCACTAAAATGCTGTAAAATTCCAGACAGTAAATGGGCGATAATGGTTCAGCAGCTTGCAGTGCTGAGTCTGAGTTTGTGGTTTTGGGTCCTATTTGCAATGTGAAAATATGCATTTCTAGAGTCCAAGAGGTAATGTGAGAGTAGTCTTGATTCCTCTGACTCCTGGCATTCCTAAAATTTCATCCCAACTTTTAATTAACTGATATTGCTTCTAAATGCCCTAACTCATAGAATAGTATGATCAAGTGGAAATCAAAACTGTCAACTAAAAATACAGTATCTCATGTGGATGGATACAGATTGAGCTTGACAATGTGACCATGTAGATTAAATGGCTCATAAACCAAAAAGCACATCAGAAGAATCAAGCATTAAAAGAAATTCAAATGTTTTAAAATAAATATAGTGATTTTTAGACATCTGCTGTGGCAATACTGAAAGCCATGGATCTTTGTACTTCCTGAATTATGATAGGAAAGAACTCAGCAGTCTGGACAGAAATTTCTGCCAGATTTTCTGTTTATGGGAAGTCTTTATTCCTTGAGTGTTTAGTTTTTGCTATGCAACATTACCGAAGTGGTAACAAGGAAAATACTGTCCTTGATCATAATGTGGCCTGAAGAATCCACAGTGATAGACTGACAGAAGTAGGAAGATTTTCCCCATAACTGGATTGTTTTGCTCTAGGGAAGAAATGGATGCAGTACGACTCTGTTTCACATTGACTGTAACCATTGCACTGAGCAGAATATTTAGTTCAAAAAAGGTATTCTAAAATTCTCCACTGTCAGATAGTGAAAAAACATCTTACAGATCCTCTACAGAATTAATACTGAAGATGTCTCATGACAATTTTCCACTTTTTTTTCAGCCTGTGGCTTCTAAAATTACTGTGACTATGCAAATGTATGTGTCTCTGCTGTTATCTTACCTAAACTTTTTCCACTTTGGTAATTTATTTTCTTCAGCATTTTATCTGGTTTTCCCGAGGGAGGGCAGTCACTGTGTTGTTTGTACAGTGCCTGGTGCAATGGACTCCTAAAATCTAGTTAAGATCCATATGAGGCAGTGCAATAGGAAAAATAAACATTTTATATTAACAAACATTAGAAACAATGTCTTTGAGAACAAGTTGAAGAATTGCGGCCTTGTAGCATGTAAATACTTCCAGCAGGATTGAAAAGAACATACTGTCTGTATCTAACCTCTTTTGGGTATTACATTTATAACTTGTCATCTTATTTTACTGAAGTTGATGTAAAATAGTTGTCAAATAGATTTTCCTGTCTGAAACATCTCACACCATTTGAGTGGCATTTCAAGAGCATGGTGTAAACCCCGTTTTCTACAACATGATGCCATAACATAAAACTAGTAACAATACTCTCAAGCAATACAATCATTTTAGGTCACTGATATTGTACTTCCTTTTAGAGGAATTTATTTTTAAGTTGTAACAACCTGAACATAGAACCAGTATAGCATCTGTTAATGAGTTCAGCAGGTCTGTAAAATTCAGATCTGAAATTGTCACTGAACTGAAGCTGCAGTCAAGAAAAGGATGCCCAGGTGATCCCGCAAGGATGTCTCTGTAGAGCTGATCTGAGGACCTGAATCTAAGCTGCTTCAGATGCCTGGTTTATCTTTCCCTGGCATCTATCTGATCTATGGAAAATGTGCTGAATAGTCACTCATTTCAAAACAAGCAGATTCTGTCTCTAAGGTCAAGACAAAAATGCATGATAAGACAGATGGTGGAGTCATGCCATTCTTAAAGTATATCACCAGCATTCAAAAATGCTGTGCTTTTTTTCTCAACTACTCTCACCCTGAAGGAAGGAAAGTTGTTTAAAAACTTTCTGAGAGTCTCATGTTGGGTGTCAAGAATTCTCAGGAATGGAAATACTCCTTTTAGATTATTTTTCTCACATACCTTCTGTGAGCTCTGTTAGGACCATAAGAAGCAAGTGCTCTTCCTGCAGGTTCTACATAACTTGCAGAGGAATGAAAGGGCTTAGCTTGAGACATCTTCTAGAAATGGCCAGAAGATGTGATGAGTTAAGGTTTAACTCATCCACTTTGCCTTCATGAGTTTTAGGGGCCACCTTGACTCTCCAAACCATACACTACTACCCCTACAGCAACTTTAGGAATCAGGGAAGCACTTCAACTATAAACTGGAATTATTATTTTAACAAGTGATTCTTCTACTGACTTTTTTTTCTTTTAGCACAGATTTCTGTATTTATTTCAAGTACTTAAGTATAAATCTTTATACCTTGCTATTATTACAGTAAGAGTTATGGCCACAATAAATATCTGGAAACTTCTGTATGTGCATCTAAGCAAGAAAGAGCTTGTACTTTAACTATGACAGAATAATATTTATATACAAAGATTGAGAAGACTTGAGATTGTAAGAACAAAAAGCTCAGCCTTAGTGACAATCAGTTATGAAATACATTATTAAAACTATGCTCTGACATAACATTTTTCATGTACTGAGAAAAACTTCTAAACTGGCATCTTTTTTTATATTGACTTAAAATAACCTGGATGCCTCAGCTGGTCATGAAGCCCACGCATCGCATGCCATTTTCACATTCACTTCTTCTAAGACACAGTTCAAATTTCCTCAGATTTCTTTAGATTTTAAGCAGAAAAATCATCATTATTTTATTGTAAAGCCGTTTTGGATTTGGGTGAACAAATACAATTTGCAATCCCACGTTTTTATCAACAGGTGGAGCTTACATTTTACATTTCATTTATAACGACTTCAATATGTATTTAGACAAATACTTCATACCTCACAAACTCAAAACTCTAGTGTTTCATGTAAGATTATGACTACGACATTTTATTTCAGTATTTCACTGTATGTGAATGACTAATTAGATCGATTTTAATTTTTATTTAAATGGGGCCCCTTTCCTGTTGACTCCATTGATGTACATCTATGATGTATCTCACATGCATAGGCTTCACCTGTGATAAACTTGACTGATCTCAGATCAGGACTGAACCCACATCTGTAAAGAGAGAATGATGCAAATATTGTGTATCAACATTTTCCCCACTTAATTCTTCACAGGACACCAAAATACATTACAGCATCTGCTGTTATTATTTAACTAGAGCAGGCTATTGATGGCAGTAGCTATGTCTAATACACAAAGATATTTAGAATTCCACCCATTATTTATCTTGAGTGAAGAATTACATTTTGCAAGTCCTTTAATGTGTTCATTTCTTCCATCTACTTATCAATAGCCTTGATTGTCTGTGACTTTTTAGTAACTGTTTAAATTTCTGGAAACATCTTCATAGCATTCACTTGCACCGTCACAGTAACCGCTAAGCACAGAATTATAAAGGCAAAACAGAAGGAAGAACTTTAATATCCAAAAATTATGCAAAAGTTTGGAGTGGAGTTTGTTTGATTGGGGTTTTTTTTTGTTGTTATTTGGGCTTTCGTTTGTTTGTTTGTTTGTTTTTGGTGAGGTGTGTTTGTTTGATTTGGGGATTTTTGTTTAGGTTTTTTTTTGTTTAGGATCATCTTTGCCGTCGTAACTCACATGACAAGCGACTGCCTTGTCATGCCCACAGAGCCTACAGCTCCCAACAGGCGTCCCGTGTGGAGGCAGCCGGACACTAAACGCCCCAAGCCCCGGCAGCCACAGAGCAGCAGGCAAGAGCAGGCTCTCCGAAAGGCCGGTAAGGAGTGCAGGAGAAAGCCGCCGTGCCCGGGCAGATAAGCTCCGCGAAGCCTCGGGTCCCCAGCAGACCCGGGCCGACCCGCCGGCCAACCACGCGTGCGCGCGAGCGATGGCGGCGCGCCCACCCACCCCCAGGCGCATGCCCTCGCCGGACACGGAGCCAATCAGGGCGCCGAGCAGACGCATGGACCTGCGGGGCGACGCGCTCAGCAGAGGAGAGGCATTTCCTTTTCCGGG
>JANHGL010012260.1:11692-32694 GCA_024611195.1 Ceyx melanurus | reverse complement strand
GCCCCTGCTCTGGCAGGGGGGTTGCACTAGATGAGCTTCTAGCTCCCTTCCAACCCCTAATATCTGTGAATCTGTGAGTGTGGAGAAGGATGGTCCCCGCAACAAGGCTGCCCCCTCTCCTGGGAGCTACTCCCGAAAGACCCAGCTAGGTGTGAGGAGAAGGAATAAAGAGCAGGTAGTGAGGAGTTTGTGGAGAAAAAGCAGGGAGACTGCACAGTTTCCATGTCCAGCTGGTTTTCTTTCTCTTCTCTGTGATGTAGAGAAGATCCTGGCAGGATGCTTACTAGGGGTGCTTCCATCTCCAAACCCTGATATGTTGGAAGGAGATGCTTCTGGTTTTATGCATGGGGAGTTCAAGCAGGGAAACTGGGACCCTGAAGATGTCCATCAACAGAGAAGAAATGAGGCCCTCTTTTTCCATTTGCCAAAGTCACAGCCCCTTGTCCTTCCCCTTTCCCACAGCTTTAAGTGCTGGGTTACAGGTCCTTATGTTAAACCCAAGACGTCACTGATGAGTCACAACCATTCCAGAGGAGGAAGAGAATAACTTGCCCTTCTGAGGCACATATGGTAAATGGTGGAAGGTCTGCTCAACACACTGCATCCCTGAAAACATCTTTGTAACAGGGTTTTAAATGGGAATCTTGTCTCACAATATTCAGGGAATAAAAAGTGTTTTTTGCTCTGCTTCCAACATGGTTTTCTCTGGTTCTGTGCTCTCTGCAACACCCTGAGAAGAAGCTGGATGCTTCTCTACCAGTTCACTTGGTTCCCAGTGGAAAACCCCAAGTTTTCCATAAAGCAGAATCAAATCTGTTTCAACAATCTAGAAAACAATTCTGAAGAGGATCTGAAACTGCTTCTGAAGAGGATGCATGCAAAAAAGACTGGAAAAAATGGAAAAAAACCCCAAACAAGCAGTCCAATCATGCAAACTTAAGTCAAAACCATTATTGCCTTACCTGCCAAGTCTGTGTCAGTACCATAAACGAAGGCCCATCAGAAAAAAAAAAAGGCCACATAATATATTTCTATTAAAACTATGAATGTTTAGACATTGAGAGTTGATGCTGAATCACTTTAATGTCCTCTAAGCTCTTCAGAAGATAGGCCCTCCAACTAATGTATTAAAGAGGTTGTGTCATGTCTGTTAGTGTAGTGTCTCATTCTGAGAAATAAAGCTCATAAAGCTGCAGCTGGAAATAATGAAATCATTTTGAGTCAACAGAGTTGTACTTTCAAAAATTTGTGCCTGTTCCCAGCTGGGTAGGAACCCACTAATACTGCTCTATATTGTTACCTTGGCTTAAGATAACTGGAGAAATTGGAAAGTGACAATTTCTATCAGCTGCAGGAAAAATCTGTGTCTCTTTAACCTACACTGCCACCTGCTTAAAAGTGTGAGGAATCTCAGGACTACTTTCAGATTTTCTAATGCAGAAATCACTCAGGTATCTTTCCAGTGAGGCTTTTCACATGGATTTTGTGACATCACATTCTTGTAAAGACCTATAAACTTTCATTACCTTTTTAATGCAAGAAAGTAACTGAATATTTCTGTAAGTTTTCTAACTAGAGAAAACCTACTTGAAAGTTTGCTTTCCAAGATTTAGCTGCTAGCAGCCATTTTCTGTGCTTCTCATCTATTTGAAATGCTAAATAACTATATCCCTAAGCTAAATAAAAGTTAGAGGAAGTTTTTCAATTGGGCTGGTGGTTGTAAAAAATGGTGAGACATGTAATAATATACATTTTTAGTATCTACCCTAGAGGCCTCAGAGACATGTCACACAACATGGTGTTTACATAGAAGTGCCAAACAAAACTTAATTATTAAGGACTGAAATTAGTGAGTTACTGATATTAAAGGAAAAGCAATAGTCACTCATATAGCTCCCTTCTGGAAACTCTGAGGGCTCAAAGGAACAATTTTCTCTAATGAGAGGGTGCCCATCTGCCAAGCTTCTATCTGTATTTGGAAGGTGGGAGGTGGTGCAGATTTCAGTGCCTCCTTCATCATTTTTCCATGAATTAACATGAGTGAAAAAGTTATTGCTTTCAGTCATTCTTGCAGTCCAGTCTCTCCTCATCCTCCACCCATTAAAAATAAATAATGTTTTAATTTTTTGTCTCTAAGTTGCCATTCATCCCCAATTAAATAGTGTCTACAAAACACATACCTGATGGTGAGGGATGACTCACAGCTCTGCAGGCCAGGGGCATCCATTTGGAAGCACTGTGCCTGAATGTACACGTTGCTTCTTGGTGTCCAGAGCTATAAAGAACACAACCACTGATCTGCAGCAGTTTCTGGGTGAGCTGTGCACATGAAGTTGTCCAGATGTGATTCTTTGCAGTGTTCCTCATTTGTTATGTCCCACAATACAATTCTGACAGCAGAAGTATGGCAAATGGCAGTCAGGGACTCCCACCAAAGATGGGATGGGGAGGCTTGTAGTGAAATGGCACAGGGATGTGAAGGAAGGTGAGTGGGAAACACCAGTCTTCTGCCGAATGGGCTAAATAACACATCCCTGTGGTTACACAGGCCTATACCAAAGCATTATAATCATAGTAAATCATAGAAATGTCTGGGTTGAAAGGGACCTCTAGAGGTCATTGAGTCCAGCCACCCTGCTGAGAGCAGAGATATCTTTAACTGAGCAGGTTGCTCAGAGCCTTGTCAAGCCCCACCTTGAATGTCTGCAGGGATGGGGCCTCAACCACCTCCCTGGGCAATCTCTTCCAGTGCTCCACCACTCTGATGGTAAAGAACTTCTTCCTTATTTCTTATCTAAATCCACTCGTTTCTAATTTAAAACCATTGCCCCTTGTCCTTTCGCTACAGGCCTTTGTAAACAGGCCCTCTCCAATCTTTTTATAAACTCTCTTCAGGCACTGGAAGGTGGCTATAAGGTCTCCCCAGAGCCTTCTCTCCTTCTCCAGGCTGAACAATCCCAGTTCTGTCAGCCTGTCCTTGTAGGAGAGCCGTTCCAGCCCCTTGATCATCTTTGTGGCCTCCTCTGGCCCCGCTCCATCAGCTCCATGTCCTTCCTGCGCTGAGGCCTCTGGAGATGGACGCAGTGCTCCAGGTGAGGTCTGACCAGAGCGGAGTAGAGCAGCTGAATCATGTCTCTTGATCTGGTGGCCACACTTCTCCTGATGCAGCCCAGTGGCCTTCTGGGCTGCAAGCACACACTGGCTGCTCATGTCCAGCTTCACGCCTGTTGGCACCTCCGAGTCCTTTTCTGCAGGGCTGCTCTCTCTCACCTCATCCCCCAGCCTGTGTTGATAGTGGGGATAGTTCCCGCCCAGTTGCAGGACCCTGCACTTGCTCTTGTTGAACCTCACGAGGTTCACCTGGGCCCGCCTCTCCAGTCTAGCCAGTCCCTCTGGATGCCATCCCATCCCTCTGGTGTATCCACAGCACCACTCAGCTTGGTGTCATCTGTGAACTTGCTGATGGTGCCCTCGATCCCACTGTCTTTATCACTGATAAAATGTTAAACAACACAGGCCCCGGCATGGGCCCCTGAGGGACATCTCTTGTCGCTGCTCTCCATCTGGACTTTGAGTCATTGACCGCTACCGCCAAATGCAATCACTCTGTCATAGAAAGCCACTAGGTTTTTCAGGCAGGATTTCCCCTTAGTGAAGCCATGCTGGCTGTCCTTGATCACTCCCTGTCCTCCA
The DNA here is from genome assembly GCA_024611195.1 of Ceyx melanurus. Lineage (NCBI taxonomy): Eukaryota > Metazoa > Chordata > Aves > Coraciiformes > Alcedinidae > Ceyx > Ceyx melanurus. The sequence goes on along the minus strand of JANHGL010012260.1, from coordinate 29,001 downwards.
TGTGCCTCATCAGGCCTTCTTGGAGAATCTGCTCCATGATCTTCCCAGTCACAGAGGTGAGGCTGACAGGTTGGTAGTTCCCAGAGTCATCCTTTCTATCCTTTTTAAAGACAGGTGTAACATGTCCCTTCTTCCAGTCACTAGGGACCTCACTTGACTGCCACAACTTCTCAAATATTTTGGAGAGTGTCTTAGCAACTACATCTGCCAGTTCACTCAGAGCTCTGGGATGCATCTCGTCAGGTCCCGTGGACTTATGTATGTTGAGGTTCCTCAGGAGTTCACGAACCTGATTTTCACTGACAGTGAGAGTGACTTCACCACCTTGCTTCCTGCCTTGTGGGTTTTTTTATTTGGGAAGTGTTGGGAGAGAGGTTTATGGCGTATTATTTCAAATATGAACTAATTCACTCATTTCTCTATTCCACCTGAGTTTTTTAAACACTAACTACTGGGCAGAATAATCTTGTTTCTATGCAAGTGATTCTCTAACAGTTAGTTGATGGCACATGATTTATGTTTGCACTGGGTACTCATTTTTGGAAACCTAAGAAATAAAATAAATAAGGTCATACCACTTTCTCAAATTATGATAAATAAGTGATCCAGAAGCACGCTTCTAAGGAAACAAAATCCATCATTTCATATAAGCAATTAGTGTCTATAAAAGGAGAAAAATCAATATAACTTTTAAAATGGTATGTCAGATTATCATAATTGTCGGAACTTGTTTAACAATACAATGTGTATTTCAATATATTACCAAATACAAATGAATAAAGATTGCAGTCTATGTAAAATGTGCAATTATACTAAAGGTAAAAAAGCCAAAACAAAAACCTGAGGGTTAATTTAATATGACTGCATGATGAGCTAATGATAAAAACTCAACTGGCCTGTTTTTTGAGCTGTCTCATCATGAACTGTGGAAAGGATAAAAAAAATCCAAACAAATCCCATTTCTCTTTGAGAACTGTGTTAATAGGAAGTTCTCCTTCAGTGAATGACAGTGATAGCCTCAGTTATGTTAGGACAAAGCAATAGATAGTTTTTCAACTGTCCAATATGAAAATAAATTATGTATTTCAAACATTTCTATATCTGACATTAACAGATAAAACAAAGCATTAAAATGAGCTACTTATTCAGTCCTTACACTTCAGTCCCAGTATGTGATTCACACTGGGAGGGGCTGGCAGATACCCAGCAGGAGAAAAAACCAGGAGTTTGAAACACCACAAAATTGTTCTTATCACTCCTTTTATATTTTTTCCTGGAAAATTAGATGTGAATGAATCATTCAAGCACTTTGGTGTCGTTTGTGACTTAAATTCCTTAAGACAACATGTATTATCTATCACATATTTAAAAAAAAAATCCAAAGAGGACCCTTCCACCAAAGGCAACTTATGCTCATGATGATATTAACCCAATGAACAAAATACCTTATTCTGTAGATTAGAGACTTCAGCAGACATCAGAATTGTATAGTATCAATGACTAATGCTGCACTTTGTAATCAGTTTCATCATGTCTTCCCTTAATGCTTGTAAGCTGAACTTGTTTCTGTTCTGCTGGTATTGTTTTGTAAATGTTGGTCTTTGATATTTAATCAAGTATGAATTCTTCCTGGCTTGCAACAAAGCAATTTTTTACCCCATTTAATGGTTATCAAGCTTATACAAAACAACATTTTTAAAATAGACTTTGCAATATGGCATCTGATGTAGCCATAAGGATGCTGAGATCTGTGGTGGTGTAATCATGTATGCAGACTGAAGAGAAGCTGTAAAGCTTAATTTATTTATAAATGGATTACAAGAGTTTCTTCAAACTGATCCTTTAATTTTATATGCCTGCTGAAGAGCATGATGAAAAACAATCATAGTACAAAATGTAGATGATTCAGATAATTATGTGTGTCCTGCTTGTGCTGGTTCTGCTTTACTAGTATTAGATATTCCTTAGTAGTAAATCTAAAATGCAAACACATTCATTTTCAGTACTGTTAACAAATGTTAAAAAAAAAAATAATAATAGAAAGAGGAAAATACTTTGACTCAGGTGATATTTGGATACTAATCTGTGGCATTTGCACTACAAATATCTTTAGTCACAGGAAAACATTATGTCACTGTAGTGTGGTAATTACCAATATCACAAAGCAGATACTGATGTGTGCTCTGAAAAGTTTATTTTGTAGCTTCCACAAAAGTATTCTGCACCATGAAAATATCTCTCACTTCCATTTTTTTTTTCCTAGTGTTTACTAGAGAGGAGCATCAAGACCAAATGTGTGAATGCGTGGGTGCATAAATTATTTCCCTCTCTCTTTACATCTACAGTACAGCAGATAGGAAGCAGTCCCAGAGATTCTTGGGTCTGTGTGTTGAATTGGGTATCAGAATCCAGCTCCTGAACACAGCTCCTCTCTGCTGCAGGCCCAGTCTGGGACTCTCCTGGTGCCTGTTCCACAGCATCATTGATGGTGATGTCATTACCATCAGGGAGGTTGGTTTTGATACTGGTTTTGTACATATTGTATCTATTCCATTATTATTATTTTCATTTTCATTAAAGCTGTTCTAGTTTCATTTTCTAATTGCTAAATCTCTTTCCCTTTTCTCCTTTGGGAAGGGAGGGGGGCTAAAAGAGAGCATTTGTTATTGGTCTGAGGAGATGCCCTTGACCCCAAACCATGACAGAGGAAAAGTGCTGCTTCTACATGCTGTGGCAAGGTCATAGAGGGTCCTAGAGGAATTAAACTGCTGCCAAGTTATGTCTCAGCCACCCATAAGGCTCTTTGAGATCCAAAGATGAATGTTATTCCAGAAAGGATAATTTATTTGTAAATTTGTGTAACATTAGCATAAAAACACATTACATGTTTGTAATTTGTAATTGATTTTGTAAAAACACATTACATGTGTTTCTTGGATTCCTAGCATACACTGAATAATAGGTAGCACTAGAAAAATGGCATAAACCAGTATTTAAAACTTCTTGAGGAAAATGGTATTATTCAAGCAGTGGTATATGATCATATAATTAAAGGCTATAACTTAATGCATTATTCATTATGAGGTAAAATGAAGATTGCCCATTTACTTCCTGACTGGAATGCTTAACCGTGCAGTTTATATTCTCTCCCCTCACTTTTTGTATAAATTTTTTATTAATCCAAAGTTTGAATCATCTCACATCTGGTGGCATTCACTGACAAAATCAGTACTGAGTGATAGAGAGGTAATATAAAGAAAAAAAATAGATTACAAAACATGTATTTTAGCTAAACTCTTTTCTCTTTGGAAAGTAACTAAGCAACAAGTTTCCATTCAATATTTTACCTATATTATTGCTACTGCCCTGATGGGAATTTGAGTAACACTTCTCAACTCACTGCACTGAACAGCAGCCTATAGAGCAGTTCTAATAAGATTCTATGGAGGGTTACCAATTTCATATTCCATTCCCTCCCAGAGCAGGTACATAATGACTATTGACACCAATGTGAATTACATATTTATTACATGGTAAGAACTGAGAGGAGAAAAAGGTTCCTACAGAGAATGTGGATCTGTTCATATCTATCTCTCAATTGTTTACACTCTAGGGAGTAAGTAAAGGTCATTCTCCCAGGCTTTTCTCCTTTCCTGACAAAGTATGAGCCAAATTAAAGTCAATTGGAGTTTCATTGGAGCTTTCAGATGTTATAAGTACTCAGCTTGTTAAACAAGTTTGCTTCAAAGCTTTTATGAACAAAAATAAACCCGCTTTGTTTTCAAGTAATTTCAGTAAAGGCTGCTTATGCCAAGGTTTCAGTCATCTCTACAGTTATATTTTATAGTCAGGTAGTTATTTTGTCTACTAAAATCATGTGAGTGGTGGTGTATCCTAACAATAACATCCCAGAATTTTGGCAAAATTGGAGTGTTCAGCATTTTCATTAGTATACAGCTAGAGACAAATAGGAAAAAAAAAATAATTAAAAATTAAACTCAAAGCCTTCCTAACAACATAATCTTCAAATACTAAAATTGTCTTGCAGCTGTTAATATCTTTATTTAAAATATTATGTTTTTAGAATAAAATATTTGTAGAATAAAACAGAACAAGCCCTTTAAATTACAGCTTTGTTAATGACACTGAGAATCATAGAATCATGGCTGGAAGGGATCTTAGAGATGATCTAATCCATCCTCCCTGCCATGGGCAGGGACACCTCTCAACTAGACCAGGTTGCCACCCACAACCCTCTAGGCAATCTATTCCAGAGTCTCACCACCATCTTACTGAGGAATTTTTTCCTAAGATCCAATCTAAACCTATTTTTCCTTGATTTGAGTCTGTGAAGATTTTACTGAGACTCAGAAAACAAGAAGTTATCACACAGGAAAAGGCAGCAACTATCTTTACATCCTCTGACCTCTCTGTTGGTGCCAGCCAAGGCAGCTGTTGTGCCTGTCTGCCAGATCTGATATTTCAGCAATTTCTCACCACTTCTGAATTTGTTTTCTTGGATGCCAACCAAAAATTAGCTAGGAGCAGAGTCAAGAAGAAAAATAAATTAATATAAATGCAGAGGAAATTCCACCACCACGGAAAACGTGTAATTCTTACCTAGCATTCTTAAACAGGTCTTGAGGTAGGTGACGGTGATGGATGTGTCAATTTTCCCACTATTTAAGCTCAGAATTGCAATTTACTTGAATATGAACCCTTTGGGCACCTGAAGATAGCCATTTAGAAAACCTTCAAGTAACTCAAGTTAGCATCAGCCTGACGTACACTGTCTGACCTAAGGTGTTACAGTGAATTCCAGCTGCATCAGCTGCATTCAGCTTCAAACAGCTACTGTCCTGGAGCTGTGGAACTGGAAATCCAAAGGATGGATTGAGAAATTAATTTGACCCTTTAAATTAACCCAAAACCTTCTCTATCTCAGTTAACTGTCTGTTCTTTCATTTTGCTAGGATGCTGAGGCCTTCCCTGTGGCAATGTGATTATTTGGAATCTTTTCATGTGGGGATATTCTCTGGCATCAGTGGTGGGCATAACACAAAGTAACAGGAACGTAAAATAAGCAAACAAACAAACTAATAAATAAATCACCAAGTGAAGATAAATGCTAAGCAGTGCATAATTATAATTAATGAATCATCTTCCCTGTTGTGTTTAACCCAGAAGGATAATCAAATGAGCTTGAGGCCAAACTAAAGTGTGGTGTGCTGTACCAAGCCCTGCTGCTAGCAAGTAGGTAAGTTGCTTTCAGACTTTTAAAGACTTAGATTTATTTATCTAGTGGACCTAACTGGTCCCTTTAGAGTAGCACTGGAAATGTTTCTATGAATTATTCATCCAACTTGGTTTTAGTATTTGAAGGCTTATAGTGTATCATTGATGGTGCTTTTTCTAAATAAGCAGTGCAGAGAATTTGAAAGATTTATGTATACTCTCACCATGTCCTTTGGTTAAATTTCCACCTGATTTCAATGCTGGAAATGGAAACTACCCTCAGTTCTCAAGGGAAGTTTTGCACAGTTAAATTCACAATTACATATTTCATATCCAGCTCATTAATGCTGGTGTTTTATTTTTCTTACAGAAACAATGCAAAGAATATATTTTCTTTTTGCTTATTTTTGCTTTTTACATCTAAATTCTCCTCACTGATCTGCATCACTGATTTCTGCATATCTTCCTACAAAGCTCACATTGATATCAAGAGGACTTGTAACTATTTAAGACTTGATTTACCTCCTAATGCAATCAAAACAAGTCTGTGTTCCTACTTCAATTAGAACTTATGTTCATTAGGAAAAGCTGAATAAATATGCAGAGAAACGAAAGGGAGAGTTCAGACCTTTACTCCCTTTTTTATTATAATTGCTTTTGAAGCAACTTTTTAGCAATGTTAAAATGATATCTCTCAATAAAAATGCCTTTCCATTTACCAAACATCCATCTTTCTTGTCCTGTGTTTTCTTTAGAGCAGTCTTCCTTCATTTAATTTCCTTTCTTGTGATGGAACATTATTCATGATGTCTCTTATCCTTCACAACAAATTCACAGAGCAGTCTAGTCTCCTCCACATTATTTATTTGTTTCCATTTTTTAACATATGTCCTCAAAGTAACTTCCCACTTAGTTATGTGCTAAACACTAGTTCGGTCTCACAAAAAGCACAAAATACCCTTCCCAGGAAATATTGCCCAATTCCTGTGTGGCCCTGAACTTCATTTAAGGTTTCTGCCACATTGCAGAAATTTCAGGACATTACTGAAACCCTGGCTGAGTCACTACATGATCTCAACAAGTGTGAAATATTGGTGATAAGAAATGCCCCTTTCCCAACACAGAGCTTTAAGGTACTTTTGGGGATGACTCCCCATGGACACAAAGCTAGACTTATTCTACAAGAAAATTAGCCTAAAGTACAGATGGTGCAGGATAATTAATTATTACTGCTGATTGCATGAAAGGGTTGAAACAACCAGCAATCAACAGACAAAAAAACCCTGATATGATAAAAAAACCCCAAGCCTCTACCAGATTTTGGATCAAACACCTTTAAATGACCATTAAAGTTATTTCTCTGTACAAAGAAAATAAATCTCAATAATGTAAACTGAATTATATCTCTGATGGCTAATAATGGTATTTGATGCTAAGTCCTGGAAGTCAGCTTTTCCATATTTATGGTATAGACATTTGAAAATCCCAACATTGTGACATGTTTGTTCAGATTACCATTTTATTTTGCCTTTTATACCCATTGAGACAGCAAGATCTTTATGATCTAGGTCTCATATTATTAGTGATTCCACTACTATATTCCACAGCCCACTGGTGTCTGCAAAATGGTAATTTATTTTTTTTTTAAAGTGCTTTCAGTTAAAACTTTTCAGGTTTTTTTTGAAACAAAGAATGTCCAGTGGTTCATGAAAAGATAAGAAGGTTTGCAGTAACAAAGTCAAGGCATTTTAAGGCCTCCTTATTATTTCTAGATGTCCCTCAGAATATGACTGTTAAAAATAGTATTTGATTGCAGAAAACACACATTAAAATTGCAATTTAAAAAGTACTTTAACTAATAAAAATATATAATCAGTCACAGGAACTGCAGGCAATAGCTTCCATTCTTAAGACACCTGGAGGTAAACTCTGCTACACATTGCCTTGAAATCTTCATCATTAAATTTGGGTATAGGAAAGACAAATGTCAGCTGGGAACAATGAAAAGTGAAAACTTCCTCCATGTTTTTTGGGAAAGGGATTGGGACTCCCTGCCCTTCAAGTTTTTGACAATATTCTCAATGCATACAGAATTAGGTAATATGATATTGGCTTCCTTTACCTCAGATTATTCTTTAAGTAATTAAATGCTAGGTTATTACAGAATTTTCACCTTCATAATTTGAAGAATAGTCTTGGAGTAAGTCTTCAAAGTAGTCTACCCTTAATATTGTACCTTTTGCAGAATTATCATTCTAGTCCCAAAGAAACAGAATCTATTTGAATGTACTTATTTTTAATTGGCAGAACATGGAATTTATGAAGAACAGTTTTAGTATTTTTAAGGCACTGGAGATATGCCAATGCAACTGCTACTAAGATTTTTTTGTTCCTAATTACAATGTTGAACATGGCTAATATCATACCAGTCCTGAGATTTTACAATAGGTTGTAATATGCTGTGAACCTACACTTCCACATTATATCAGAATCAGAAGTGATAATTGCATTGTATTATCCTACAATAGTGGTCCAATTAACCTATCATACCCTGCTCTAGGAGATCCCATTTGGATGCAGTAGCTTTGTCTAGTTTAAAAAAAAAAAAAAAAAAGAAAAAAAAAAGAAAGAAAGAAAAAAAAAGATTAGGTTCACTCCAAGCACTAATGAAGTAGATAATTCCCCACTTTCTATTCCAGAAGCAGTATTGAGTCCCAAATTAGATTACTATTTTTCTCCTACAGTCTGGGTTGTCCAAGGAAAGGTACCCTGGGGTATTCTGGAATATCACCAGCAAAGGTCTATCTGTGCTGAAGATGAAGTAATTAAACAGAAAACTCTTGCCAGCATCCCTCCTCTATTAATATAAAGTTAATATGGAAGGAAACACGTTGGGTTTCTACAGCTAATACAAACATCCTCATTTTGGGTCCCAGTTCATCCCACTGAAAGCTGATTTCCATAGACCAATTTCTTGGCATTTTTCCATTTTCTCACATGCGTTTTATTTTGGGGATTTCTGTAGTGCGTGGACATTGGAAATTAATTTATTTCATTTAATTAATAACATGCAGTTCCCACAATCTGCCAGAAGTTCACAGTGAATCATGTGCAACACGATTTCATTGGAGCTTGTGGAGTCTCCTTCTTTGGAGACATTAAAGACCCAACTGGATTTGTTCCTGGGTGACTTGGTCTAGGTGCCCCTGCTCTGGCAGGGGGGTTGCACTAGATGAGCTTCTAGCTCCCTTCCAACCCCTCACACTCTGTGATTCTGTGTCTACCACGAGGATGCCCTTTTGTCAGTGCTCCCACACTCACTTATGTTACACCAAAATAAGTCTTTATTGAGCATGTCCCTTACATAAATTATTATCTTGACTTTTCACTTGGGAACCTGGTCCTACACACATGCTAAAGCTCCCATAGGTAAGGAAGGACTTTGGAATGTCTTTTCCCTATCTCCATGAGTGAGATGATTTGAATAAAAGGTTTCAAAACCATTGATTCTTTTTCCAAGAGAGAGATGCAGGAAGGAATTGATGCTTCTGCTGGTGCAATGCTGTGGATAACTTTTACTGATACCAGCTTTTTTAATGGTTCTTGATAAAAACATGGGTCTTATGGACTTAGTTGAGGGTGAATAATTAGGGTGTTTTTTGGTTTGGTTTTTGTTGTTGTTGGTTTTTTGCTGTCTTGACATTTAGTGGAACTATAGGAACTGAAACAACTAAAAATTCTCATAAAAGGTCGACAAATCATTAGTGGAAGAAAAGGATGTCTACAGAGATAGAATAATTAAAACTGAAACTGAAATGCACTGGAACTATTATGGGGAAGAATAAAGAGATAAGACAGAAATAAAAAAGGTATTTAAGAATGAATGGTGACTCAAAAGTAGGGAAATTAAGCTGTTGTACTGCAAAAAGAGAGGCAAGAGACAAAAATAATAGCAATTATACTTTACAAATGTATACTGACTTGAAATATGGGAAAATGTTCCCTACAAAGCAGTGATGATAAACTTATCTTTCTTATTACTGTCATTAAACAATATCTAAACTCAATCTTGCAGAGTATAATTGGCAGATTTACGTTTATGCCAGTTTCTTGTTTCCTTCACATTTCTGGTCCTGGTATCAGAAAAAAAAAGTGTTAATTAACCTTAGCAGCAAAGCAATGTAAGGCCAGGCTCTGAATTCAGAATGTCTTCTGCCAGGAGACTGCAACCTGCATGCAGAAAATTGTATAGTAATGTTGGCCTGTCAATTAAACAGGACAAGACAGGGAAAAAGGGCAGAAGATCCTCAGATTGTTTTCTTGAACTGAAAAGATCAACAACTTAGTCAGAAATAATTGTCTGCATTACTGCCTACAATTTTAATGAGACCAAGCTGGTATCTACATCTACTTGTGAGCTAGAGAGATGAAATTTGGGGTTTATTTAGGTTTTTTGAAAGGATGAATCAAGGAGAGATGTTTTACAGCAAAATGGTAGGTGTGTTTCAAAAAGAAATGCAAAGAACACTGATGTTCTGTAACCTGTCTGGAAACAAGCACAAAAAACTCCTGAAATTAGCCAGAATTCTCCAGACTATTATATTAGGCTCAGATAAGAACAGCAATGCTGTGCATCGACTGGCCAAACAGAACTAACTTAATTGAAGACACTTCTGTGTAATTGCTTTTTTTGTATTTTTTTTTTTAATCAGAGCCATTCTTATGCTCTTGAGCTGATGCCCAAATTCTAGAGAAGGAGGCATGAATATGGAGCACTGCCTTTCCATGGAGGGAAAATTTAAATTTCAGTGGAAAATATTAGATAAGGTAGATTAAAATGGACAAAAACCTCTGCTTTTCTTGCATGTTGCTTACTCAACAGAAATGGTGGTTATTTGCACTGGGTTTATTTGTTTATTAATTTTTGTGGTTTTCACATTTACTTGGTTTTTAGGCTTTTTTTTGTTTTTGGGTTTTTTGGCTTTTTTTAGGAAAACAGGTATTTCTTGACCCCCTTATATTTCTTAATGATTTTCTTCATGTCTTATTAGATTTTTATGTGGTTTTCATAATCAGGCAATGTGTGTGTGTTTGCCATCTGCTCTTACAAAGTTCACACCAATCAGAAAATGCAAAAATAATCCTTATGGAAAAATGGTTCCAAAATTTCAAAGGTATTTTCAGTATGTGGAGTCAAGAATGACTGGGACATTCTAGGGGTTTTTTGGTTTGTTTCTCTGCAGTAAATAAGCACTACATTATATGTTTGTTAATTTATTAAATTATATAGGTAATAATTAAAATTTAACAGCGGCTAGAAAAGATAATAAACACCACAGGTGTACTTAATTTTCTAATAATGAAAGTTTCACATGCACAAACAAAAGTTTATTAATAAAATACATGTACAAAGAGGTACAGTTATAGATGGTATACTTAGAAAAAAAGTCACTATGAATTTCAATGGATTTATAATTCTTTTTCTTTATTTTACTGAGGGAAGAGTTTCCGTTTTGAAGCTAATAATATTAGTCTTGTTTCTAGAGAGACATATTACTTCAAGAAATAATATTTTTAAAAATCTATTTAAAGACCAGTGATGTGCTCTGTTGTCTGAAGGTTTTTCTTCAGTTATTGCTAGGATCACATTCTTCCTCCTCTACTGCTCTTTAAGGGACATATGTAATTCCTGTGGGAAGGATGCTCAGTGTAAACACAGTCTGCATAGCATCTGTGCACTGAATCTAAGATTTCTACTAAGAAAAAATATCCAAGATCCATTGTACTGAATACTTTCAAAAGCAAACTGCTTTCTGTTTTCAAGACATATTAGAGGCATGAAGGTAAATTCTTTGCCATACATTAACAGCAAATAAATGCCTTCTGGCATTCAGATGACCACCCCAATATCTTACCTTTCAGAAATCATTTGCTTATATGTTTTTCAAGAGCAAGGAAGCATGAAATGACTTGTCCCTAGCAATGTCAGGATAGTTCCCAGCTTGTGCTAGATCTACCATTTCTATTTCTAATTTCTAATAAGCTGAATTCCAGCACCATCAACTCTTCCTCATAAATTATGTATAATTGCCTGCAAACGACTGCAGCTTTTTCTCACTCAACACAAAAGTGGACATTCTGCTTGATATTGTTTCCAAGTTGCAAGTACTTCTCTGCTTCTCCAGACTCTAGGATGCTATCCAAAAAATTATTGTGCAGCAGCTGCTCTACAGTGATTTGAAAAATACAGTGCTGCACTCCAGCATCCCAGGGCAACAAGTAACACTGGAATAATCCTTTTAATAATCAATGGCAGGGTGACCAGCCAGCACCACCTTCTGGTAAGCCAAGACTGAGCTCAGTGAGGTCCTGTCCTACCGTGCAGTGCCAAGTGAAGGAGGCATTGATCCATGTCTGAGAAAAGATTAATTGCTACTTTATAATCCACAGAAACTGGTCCACTGCCACCTGCTTTCTCATCAGCACACGCAGAGCAAGGGAAGATTATCCATTTTCTACCTCCCTGCACTGCCATTTCACAGACACTCCTTTTGGAAGCTTGAAGGGGCTTCTCTAAGGACTGGGGAACTGCTTTGCTTTTGGACTTGACTTTTAGACTCAACTTTTGGACTCAGGACTGCTAACAGAAACTACTCCTAACATGAGCACAGACATTTATTCAATGAACAGAACTTTACTGACCAAGCCTGATGCCTGACCTCTCAAATTGAGTCCAATTTGTGTAGCAGACTCATGTAAAGCTCCAGACCCTCACTGTTATTGTTTATGGAGCTGCTGTCAGCCCCCAGCACCAGCAAACCAGCACAGGAGGGTATCCAAAGACCCAGTCCAACAATCATGTGTGGGCAAGCATCTTCACCCAGGTCTGGAACTCCATGGAACCCTGCAGGGTTGTACTGAATACAGTAGCAGCACCCATCTGCCAAAGCGTGCTGAAGGTGCACACTTTTATCCAGCACCTTTAGGCATGAAAAAGCTAAGAATACTGATTTTCCTGTCCTAGTTTATTTCTACTAATGGAACTAGGTTGACCAATTTTTGAAATTGCAAACATTGATAAGACATTTCTTTAGAGAAGTGAAAAGCAGCAGTTGCATCAAATAATCAAGTAGCAAAAGTACTGAGTTTTCCTTAACCTAAAAAAATCCAGATGGTGTGGCAAAGTTCTTGGCAGTTATGCCTTTGCTCTGGCTAACTAAAAAAGTGATGAAATGGCACATGCTTAATGAAATTCTTGTTTTCAAACCACAGTTTTAAAGTTTTTGTAGCAGACTGTGATATTCTTTTTAGCTACACAGCAATAAAGAGTAATAAAGAGTTGGGGTTTTTTTGGAGATAGGTCTTCAACTTGCATGTGTCAACTTCAGTCTGCTGGAAGGCATCACCTTGCAAGCTATGTCAAAGCACACTGCAGAGCTGCACCTATGAAGGAAAGGCCAAGAACCTGGTCTGGGAACTCCACAGCTTGGTTCCACACAGATTTACCAGCTTGGATCAACGTTTTCATAATTCACTACCCATTTAATGCAGCTTTTCCCAGGCTGTTAAACTGGGGAAGAAGTGATGCATGTGCCTTCCACTTCCAAGGCTGAGCTGTTTCCACACTGACTCTGTCATGCTCCAGATGGCTGCAAGCAGCAAGGACCACCTTTGTGGTCAAAGACCAAGCAAGAACAGGTGACTGGACTGCATGATTCATCCTTCCATTTCTTTATAAGACAATTAGCAAAGGTGGTGGAAGCTGAAACAGAAAATGGTCTGTCTGTAATGATCTGACAGAAGAAATAGTGGCATTGAAAACTCTTTCTCATGCCTCTGCATGATGTCATAAGCCAATGCACAGTGAAAATGAGTCAGCTTTTAAATGATTTTAGGCTTTATTGCATATTGCTCTAAAGATAGCTTAGTATGTCATGGCATAAGTTTATTGTCCATGACATTTATTTGAATTCCTACAACAAGACATGGTGTCTGTGATGTGATTCAAGACTGGAACAAAGTGCAAGCAACTGTTTATGTGCCATATGCAAAAAAACATTTAAATTTGCTGTTGGTAAACAGGAAACTTCCAGCCATGACCCTCATTAAAAATGTCAGTCTGCAGTGAACTATGTGCATGTATATGAAAATAAATAAATCTGTAAGCTTTTCCAAACTAGCTTCAATTTGAATATGCTTAAACTTCTTTAACTTATTGCTACTGAAGCCAACATGCAGTTTATAATCTTGGGAAAACCTACTTTTATTAATAAAGTATTGAATCATATACTTTGGCATATACTATGAACAAGATGGGCTTGATATTTGATGGACAATGGATTAGATATTTCTAATTTTTCTAGTAATTTTCCTGAATTTCCTCTACCACCCATGAATGTTTTTAAACATCTCAAATTATCTTATATTTGATAATGACTATGAGCTTCCCCTTTTGGAGACACTCCAACAGGATCCTAAATCTAATTTCGGTTTCTTGCCTCGTCCAAGAATATTGTAAACAATCAGTTTCTCCTCGTGGGAAATCAACTCAAAAGGAGCAACTGCAGAGAAATTCCTTTTGGACATGTAGGAGGGTGATCTTCAGAAAGAAAACAGTGACATTACTTTTCTCTTAGCTGGAAGGTAGTGGAGTTTGCCACGCATGAATAAAGTGCTTGTGAAGGCTCAGCCAACCGAGCTCGTATTCTCTCCTTGCAGTTACAGCTGTGTCAGAGGGAAACCAGGTCAGCTCCCTCAGTTCCTCTAGCAGGTGAACAACTTGTTCCATCCTTTTTCTGTTGTTTGTTTGGAAATCAAAAGGAATGATTTTCAGTGAGGAAGCTGGTTGTGCATGCATTAATTATAGCCGTTTGTGGGGGAATCTCCTCTGAGGCTGTACAAGGAAAGGAAAAGCAAGCACCTGCTTGGGGAAGCAAGCCCCTAGGGAAATGCTGCAAAGACAAGACAGAGTTGCCTTGCTGGTGAGGGTAGGCTGAGGAAATCCTTGCTGTAATGCACACCAGCAGTGGGACGTGGAGGAAGCTATGTAGGGCAAGACTTCTCAGAATATTTCAGCATAAAGATGCAATCAAGGGCCACTGGGATTTTCCAAATCATTGGAGTAACTCAGGTGCTTTACATCCATTACCAGGATATCCCTAATGCTTCCTCTGGTGCTTCAGAGCTTGCAGATCTGTCTGATCATCTGATTGTTATATACCAACAAATGTTCAGAGCCGGGGGAAAGAGATGGTCCTAGAAACCTTCCTTAGATGCAGAGCCAAGGCAACAGGCTAAACTGCAGCAGCAGCAAGGCAGCTCTGTCAGCCACCTACCTCCTCTGAGCTCATTGCCACAAGCTTTGTATGTTGTATATTTCTTTTTCCAGAGACATAAAACAACCAGAAGACTCTTAGTGAATAGTATTATTGTCATGGGATGGTAAAATAATGGATCAAAATATGTTATCTGTGAGCAAGAATAGTTGTATTGTCTGCCATCATCATAACTGACAACTACTCTCACCTCAAAACTCCTAAGAAGAGTATCACCACATTATGCCCTGCAGAGGGCCCTTACTGCCACCCTGCATCGACTGCAGTGGAGCATCCTGCAGCGCTGCTAGGAAGCCACAGAGATCCATGTTTCAACCTCAAAATACCTTCAAGTCATCACAGCTGCAGCCTGGAACTGAGAGAAAGTCAGGAAATATCCCCAGCATTCTTATTTTAAAGATAATTTAATGTTCTTTTTTTTTTTTCCCTTTATTTCTTTTTTTAAGAGATGTTTCTGAAGTTGCCCTTGTAATTGTGCACGGTCACATATAACCACTGTTTCAAGACTGTTGTGGTTTTATATTACCATTAATCAATGTAACATATTAACTAAGTACTTCATTCTGCTCTTGCATGATTTATTAAGGCTTCATTATTGTGTTTGATCAGAAAACTAATTAAACAATGCACTGTGGCAGCAACACATACTTTGCATCAATTATTAAAAGCAGGTTTCTAGGAATAAAAACCTGTTAATGAATACTTGAGCTTCCATGGGTTACACTTTATTTCAAATTATCTGAACTGTTATTCGTACTAATCCTGGGCTTTCACATTTCTGAGCAAAATAGATATGAGAGTGTTAAAACCAAGCATACTAAGCTGGTTCCCAACACCAAACCATGCATTCATGAATGCATCCAACCATGCTTTCATACCAGCTTTATTACAACTCATGATTTCAAGAAGCACTTTCCTCTATTCCCTGTCCATCACACTGCAGCTTCAGCCTTCTGCACCATCATCAAGTGCTTGGAGTGAATTTCCTCAGTGGCAGTTTCAGATATTGCTCAGATCATCTCCCATATGTGGCCGGCCACGAGCTGATAACTCCTCGACCAGCAGGAATAAATTTCTGTGCTGGGTTTTAGCTTGTGCCAAGGGAAGTGAGTGTTTGTGTGAGTGGGAGTTTACCATCTTTGCTGAAATCAGCTTACAGTGCCATCTGATTTACAAAAGGCACACTTGCTTCCATCTGGATGAGTTGGTAAGTTATCTGCCTGCACCTAGCCTTCACTTTCAGCTGACAGCCACACATCATGCACATCCCCGTGTTCTGATGGAGAGCAAAGATAAGCAAGAAGAAATCAGAGGGTTTTGTAATCAGTGGATGCTTCTTCCAAGTTCTGTGTTCCTTGAACAGACCTCCAACTTCCCCACTGCAGTCTGCTGAGCAATAATCCTCCTTTAAATTACTTACTGACTCTCACCAGCTCCTACATAACTTCCTTACATTGGTGTCTGCTAGCAGAAAGCTACATCTGTCTCCTTTCTGTCTTAATGCTGAAGCCAGAGCACACATCCCCACATGCACAGAAAGTACTTAAGAGCCCTGCTACCTTTGGTGCTAAAAAGAAATGGCCTATCATTTTGAATAAGGGAAGGATTTGGAATTGAAATTGCTTAAATGAAATTAATAAATTCATTTTTGGTGATGCTTCCATAGCTGTTAAACTTTTTCCCATTATGAACTTACAAATAGATATACACTATAAATATTTTCAGTATGACATGAAAATTTTAACAACATGCAATCAATAACACAGCTCAGCTCAGTTTGCATTACACAAGAAACAGGCTTTTATGCAGGATTCTCTAACAGATTTCACTGCCTTAGTCTACAAAGTGCAAGTGCCAGGATGTTTTGGAGCTTTCTAATGTTATATAATGATTAACAATACATAATGCTAGATAACAAGTCCATTTCAGATAATTTCCTTTAATTAGCCTAACTCAGAGAATCCTCAACCTGCAGCACCTTAAATATATTATACAAGATTTGCAGACTGACGAGAACTTGATGTAGCCTCATTGCTCCCTGATTTTGCATATTCTAGTAGTTGTCATTAATTATGATATAGATAAAAGGACATTATTATCTGCAGGGGAAAAAAAAAAATCGACCAAAAAAAAAGCCCTAACCTTTCTGCATGCAAAACACAGAATCCTTTTACTCAAGTAAAGAAAATTTGACAGCATTACCCTTTCTCTGAGATAAAGACTTGAACGACAAGCTGCTATGAAAAATTAACTCTGATAAGCAGGCAGACATGCATTCACCTGACCCACAGCACTCTTGCTTGTTCCACATTCCCCACAATGTGCTGTGATGCTAACTAACCCTCTTGTTCTGCATTATCAGCTCCCAACCTCAGGCTGAGCTTTCAGGCTCCTATGCTGTTTGAACACCGTTGGCAAGATACATCAAAAAGTTGCCTTCTGTTATCTCAGGCGTTTTATGAAAGTCCAATTGTGGATGGTTTTCCCAAGTGGGTGCTGGAAACTTTTTTTGTTGTTTTATCACATGCCAGCTTAGCTACAGCGTGCACTCTGTGCAGCTCTCAGAAAGGGATTTTAGCTGGTTATACTCCTTAGAACTCATTCAGAGCTCAGAGGCCACAGAACTGCTCACTGTCCTACAGTTCCTGTTAGGAGCAATGCTGGGCCACCAAGATGCTGAAGGGAGTGGAGCATCTCCCTGCTGAGGAGAGGCTGAGAGAGCTGGGGCTCTTGAGCCTG
>JANHGL010012260.1:0-11592 GCA_024611195.1 Ceyx melanurus | reverse complement strand
CCTGCAATACGAGTTGACCAAGAACAATGGCGGATTCAGAAAAAAAAAAAAAATTAAAAAAAAAAAAAAAAAAGAAGAAAAAAAAAGAAAACAAACCAACAAAACAAAAAAGCCCAATTTTACATGGCACTGCAGGAATGTGAAGATCCCATAGATATAACCCAGCTGCTCTACTTTGATATTTCTGCCTTCAAAGAGCTCTTCTTCCTTCTATATTGAGCCACAGTTACTGTGGCTTCCCATGCTGGGAAGCTTTATATGGATTACTTTCATTTTTCCCATGTCTTTAGTTCCCTATGTACTACAGAAAGGAAAAAGAAATGCCAGTTTGGGAGTTTGATTAGGGCTATTTTTTTAAAAAGATTGAAAAAATTGCATTCTCCAAGAACAACATTTTCTCACAAACTGAATTATCCTGAAGCATTTGTACTACAAACATGAATCTAATTAGCTTCACACTTTTTAGGTCATTACCTCTCCATCAGCTACTCAAGTATCATTGAAGGCAAAAGGCAGATGTTTCTGGGTGGTGTCTGCCTTCTTGAATCCAGACTTGATCCCATTCTTACTATGGTGCAATCAAGAGTAATGTATGCTTCTGTCTCAAGTAAAAATGCCAGCTTTCATCCCAATTAACAGTGTCAACACTCAAGCATTTATCAGCCATTTTTCCAAATGGAAATCAAATTATGAAAACAAAGCCTGACACTCAAAAGCAAGTCATATAGGAAGATGTAGTAGACTGAAAGTAAACTTGGAAATCTGGAATAGTTTCTAAAGCTGAACAGTTTTGACTGAAAACAACCAACCCCAATTTCCCTATCATTTCTGTGCACTTCTGTAACATTCTCAGAGGGTTGTGTAGCCTAAAACAAATACAAGTAAAATATGCATAATGCCATCACACAGTTGTCAAAATTATTTAGAGAACAGAGAATAAAAGGCCAAACTAAAGAGGACATGTTATAGGCCGTGGAAACTGAAGTGTGAAGAGTTTTAGGTAGGTATCCAGAGTAGAAAGAATCTGGTCTATCACCCTGCTGTTAATTTCTGAGGCTGATAACATCAAAAAGACACTTATGTAGTTCCTGGACCCAGTTGGCTTGACTGGAGTACCATCTTTTCTGTCTATGAACTTAGATCCTTAAGATCCTAGGCAGGGTGGTCACATTTCTGTTCAGATACACTGGGTACACACAGGCTGCTTACTCAGAAGACTGTGATGCAAAAATTAGAAATGAATCTGCAAATTGCATGAAGCAAAAAATATGTTACTATAGAATCACAGAATGACTATAGTTGGAAAAGTCTAAATATTAAGTGGGAAACCATTACCTCTATCAGTGCCACTACTACACCATATCCTTAAGCATCACATCCAGCTTTTAAATACATCCAGAGATGGTTATTCCACCACTTCCCTGAGCAGCCTGTTCTATCCTTGATAACCCTTTCAGTATAGAAGTTTTTTCTAATGTCCAAACTAAATCTCCCCTGGCACAACTTGAGTCATTTCCTCGTCCTATCAGTTGTGACTAGTGGGAAGAGATGGAATATCAGATGGGCTCTGCTGAGGAATGGTTGAAGGGACAAGACTTCTGAAATAGGCAAATGATTCAAAGTTTGCTGCTCAAAATGTTTTAAGGTGTGCCTCCTTTTCCCTCATTTGGGAAGAATTAGCAAAATTGGCCAAATTATAAGGGTTTAAGTAAATTTTTCTCATACTTTGATGAAAAATACTACTTGTCTAAAATTTGTTCAGATAACTTGTTATCCTCACCAAATACTTCCAATAGGTGTCCAGATTCTTCTCCAAATTTTCTTTAAAATCTCACTCACAGAATTAATTGCAAACATTCCAGGCATCTTTTCACATTCAATATTCAAGAAATCTTTATTTTCTCTGAGTGTTGTACTGAAGATATAGCCCTCAGAGGAAGAAAGGAGTCCTTACAGGTCTGCAGATGCTTATGATATTGTCAGTTCTGCAAGGATAACTCCTAAAGTCTGTAAATAAACAATTGAAAATAAGCAGCAGCAGGAGTAAAACAAGGAAAACCACACACACATACACAACTAAACACAAAAAAAACCCCATCAAATGTTTTCCTCACTACTTTGTTTGCACCTCTGCAATTTTCATGTCCCTCTTCTTTGATTTTGTCCATTCCTTTTGTATCATGATACAGTTCCTATACATATAGTCACCAAAAAGCAACATAAACACAAATTAAGAATAAAAGTTTCCAGTGAAATGCAGCATCAAGAATTCCTCATGCAGGCTACAGCCAAAGGTAATTCTGAAGGCTCTTTTTTTTTCAGTAAATGCTTCACAGCATAAAAAAATGAAATCATTTAAGGCAGGCAGTCACAGGCTGTAAAAGATATCACATATAAAGCATTGACATTTAAAGAGGCTTCAGAAGTTCTTTAAGTGCAACCTGTATCTAAGTCAAGGCATTATGTCTCAAACTTGCAGCTGTACGTTTTAATACTTTGCTTCAACGTGACATTAACTTCCTTTGGCATCTTTCTAAATCATAAATCCATACCAATCAAAAGTTTAAATATTGTCAAGACAAATAAAACTGTAGTGATGTGCCTGGAGTGATTCTTAGGGTCTTGGATTCCTTTTAAAAACTCTGTCACCAAGTTGAAAAGTGATTTTCCTGCTTCTGATGGAGGTAGGCAGGGCTGAATGCTGCCAGAACTGAAGCTGCAGGAATGGGAAATGCACTCCCTGCTTAGCTCATTGTGTGTCATTTTTCCACCCCACTCATCTCAGCTGCTTTATTTTATTTGAATATGAGCAGTTCTGCACAAGACAACAAGAAAGAGGAATGAGAAGCCTAAGGATAATTTAAAATGTAGATCAAATAGGACTAAGTCCTGCTCTGAGATAAAAAGTTCTAGGTTCTTGAAAGAGATACAGAGTTTTCTCTCTTCTACGGACCTCCTCACAGTAATAAAAAGGATGGGGAAGCACACACGTGTGCAACATATATTAATATATAACTGCATGCATAATTTCTTTTGATTGTGAAAACTGAATTAAGAGAGAGGGAACTGTGAGTGAAAGTGAGACCCCATTCTTGGAGATATTTACAAGTTATCTGGATAAGGTAAGCAGCCCTGCTTGAGCAAAGGGGTTGGACCAGATGACCTCAAGAGGTAAAAATAGAATTTTGTTTCCTCCTTAACAGTATTATTATTTCAAGACCATTAAGTAGAATAAATTTACACACAGAAACAGTCCATGTCTCCAGCCAGCCAGCCATCTGCAAAGTGCTCTGCCACCACTAGTCTCAGAACATGGCAGGGGGATGTAGGGATGTTGAGAAGATTATTTTCTGCATTGCCCTTCCTGTCTGCCTCCCCAGGTTAGGATCTATCTCCAGACACAATTTAATGCTTTGGTTTTCTTTCTGTTCTGCTTTTTTTTTTTGCAAGTGGGAATTGAGTCCTTTGTCTCAAGCTGAAATACCAGCCTTCCTGTAGGTGCTGTGAACATCAGAGGAGTCTGCTGTCTGCCAGTCATTGCCTTTAGTTGTGCCTTATTTTGATGCTGTAATTGTCTCATGAAATACTAAGGTCTACAGTGCAGAAGTAAAACTATTATTTTTTTCAAGAGCATCTTTATTTCTTCAAGTGAGTTTAAATGTGCTCACTATCTGTCCACACTTTCAGTAATCAAAAGTTCAATTGGTGCAGATGTAAACAGCAAATTAACTCACCTGTAAACTAGGACTTAGCTAGCATGTCTCTTGGCATCAATTCTAAACATCCATGCTTTACTACTTCACAAAAGAAAGGAAAATAGACATCTACAGGAAAAAATGGATGAGCAAAGGGCAGAATGGTGCCCCAATGAGGCAGACAGCTGCTTGTGTTAAAGCATCACAGAGAAAAAGGTCATGACTGAGAACAAGGTCCCTTGGCCCCACCACCAGACTCAGCCTTATGCATAAGAATTTCAGAAATGAGATGTTTCCTTTATTTTGCTTATGGTACCTAAAGGTTAGAGGCTTATCAAGACTGTGTAACAGAAGTGGCTGGTTGAACACAGTATGTATGGATGGCCAAGCCTACCAGAGCTGTGATTCATCACTTTAATACCCTATTTCCAAGAGCAGCAAGTGCCACATGTTTCAGAGAATGCTGCAAAAAACAGTCTGTCACAGACTATTAAGGAAATTATTTCTTCATGGAGGGAATCATCTCTCAGGCCTTGGGTCTTAATCAACAGACCCGATGACTGAGCAGTGAATCCAGTCCTTTGCTATTTTAAGCAACCACATCTTGTAATGCCCTTCAGGAAGTGATCAAAAAGAATTGGTTAAGCCCTGAAGTGTGAAAGTTTATCTCATTACTCTAAGTGGATCTGTCTCCAGTGTAAGCATGATACATCTACACATCTTTTTTTCAGCCTTAAATTCCTCACATCACTAATGTTTTATGACAAAATGCAGTATAGGCTAATATCTTGTATTTGTTTTAATTTTGCAGCCTTTCAAAGGAGCAGGAGTGGAGTTCAGTTCAGGTTTGGGCATCCAATGTAGATGCTTTAGATGCCTTAAATTTGAGAGCTGAGTGCCAACTGACCCCAGTAGTGATGTTAAACATGAGCAAAGTAAAATGTAAAATAATGGGAAGAATAGAAGCTGTATTTCAAGGACCAGTTTTGAAGGCAGAGAGAGCAACTCATAAATACACTGCAACTGGTTTACTTCTGTTTTTCTCAAACACTAACCAGTTGCCTCAGCCACCTATTGGGATGTTTTTCTCAAAGAGGCACAAAGACTAAAACATTTCTTGAAGTATTGTGGCATTCATTTATATGCCACAGCATTTTCCATGCATTACCTACAGATGCAGACTTGCTGTTTGGTGTGCCTGAGCCAAGCACTTGGAGGATCTGGATGAAATTCAGCAACTTTTCTGTTAGCAACTCAGATGACTAAAGAAGAGATATTTAGCTACTAATGCAAGTTCTGCTTATTGAAACAGAAGTTTAAAATTAGGAAATTACAGATAATTTCTAATGCATGTGCTTGATGTGGGTTGTTATTTTATATTAAATGATTGACAGCTTTAAGGTTTTAAACTATGTACAATTTTTTTATTTTATTTATAGGTCTCAGAGATATGAAAATAATTATTAATGGGGACTAAAATGCTTATGTCCAGGGACCTAGACAGATTTATTCAGAGGTCTGAAGAGAGCATCTTCAAAACCAGCAGCTAGGCTTTACACACCTAT
Source organism: Ceyx melanurus (assembly GCA_024611195.1). Lineage (NCBI taxonomy): Eukaryota > Metazoa > Chordata > Aves > Coraciiformes > Alcedinidae > Ceyx > Ceyx melanurus. The sequence goes on along the minus strand of JANHGL010012260.1, from coordinate 6,332 downwards.
TTGCTCTGGCAAGTTTCTGATGGCTTCTTAAACACAGCAAAGCAAGAGACAGACCCTTCTAAAGGAAAACTCTTCCATTCCTACACATTAGACACAAAATTGAGGAGAGGGAGTGTTATAAGATTTTTTTCCCTCTCAATCATGGTCTGATCCCAAACTGACACAACACTTTTAAAGCCTTTTCTGTTTAAAAGCCCTGAACACTTGGGGCCTACAGTAATGGAAAGGACATACATAATAAAAGTAATGAGGTTGTCACAACTATAATATCTGTCTGTTCCTCTAGAAGCTGGGCAATTTTCTCAGCACAGAAACATCAAACTTGAAACCTCAGTTCACTGCAACCTTATGATCTTTTGGTTCATAAACCTGCCACTATGGCTTACTTCCATAAACTCAGATTGAAATTGCTTTAGTGCAATCACGTCTGGTCTATTAACTCACAAACTGTTTTGATCCTTTGAAGATGGTAGCAGTTGTATGTCCTCAACATAGAACAGGATAATAAAAAAATAATTAAAAATGAAAAACAACAAAAAGAAACCCACCTGTCTTTCCTCTTGCACACAAAATCTCCTGCCCTATTGCACAGTGTCTGATATGAACTCTGAAGGAAAGAAATCTGTGTTTGGTTTGTTTGATAAACAAACCCTGAGCTCAGAGCATGGCTAAACTGCAGGGGTAGGTTTATAAAACAACAGATTTCAGGGAATAAAGGTGCCAAGTCTAATGAATATCTGATAAGAAAATTGCTTTTGGAGAAAAAAAAATAATTTTGCTTTAAGTAAATGTTTGAGTGAGTCAGTTTAATTTTACAACAGTAAAAAAGAAAAAATTAAATTGAATCACATATATCCATAGAAAAGGAAAACAACAACAAAAATATAAGAGCTTTCCTTTGATATTAAAAGTTAAGAACTAAAAGCCCTCTCAGTAAATACTATTGTTTTTTCTTTAGTTAAGACTTTTTTAAAGGCACACAGCAGGCAAACAGGACAAAGAAAGGAACTTAAATATGCCCACACAGACCATTCAACCACTGTAACACAGAAGAAATCAAGCTATTATTCTGTATTTTTAAATTCCAGTGCCATGTTCACAATATCAAACAATGAGCAAGAGAGTACAATGACAAACACAACATGGAAAATGAGATTAAAAGATCCACCACAAGTAATGTAAGAAAACCAGGTAAAAAAATAAAAAATAAAAAAATTATTAGGATGGTTTTCTGTTGCACTAAAACTATTCCCATGGAGAGCAGCATTTTGCCCAGTGTAAGTAACAACCAAGAGCAGGGTGTCTTAGGCTTAATTTCCCTCACCCCTTCCACCTCCTTTGAGTAAATGAACTTCCTTCCAGTCTGACAGAGTGGGGAGATTAATTCAGATTAATTGTGTGCACAATACACCTGGCAGACACAATAAAGCCTGGCTTAAAGAGCTAAAATGAAACAAAGGCATAAATAATACCAGATTTACAAAAGGACAAAATATAGGCAGCCATTTAGAGGTGAAAGTAATTAGTTAAGTAAATGTAAAAACTCTCCAAAGAAACAAGGGGGAAAATATTAATGAATATTTAAGTATGAAACGTGAACATGTCAATTTGCCATTTGGAAGGTTATGTTTCTATCTTTTGTTCCCTGTGATAGCTACAGGAGTGGATGCTAATATCTGTTGCAGGCCAAACTCTCACTGTTTGAAGGCCTATTGATTCCTAGATTAGTTGAAACCAATGGTTTTTTAATTCACTCAGGGCACCTAAAAGAGCTTTATATCATTCCTGAGCCTAGCCACAAAGATGAAAACAAGCAAATAACAGCAAGAACTCCAGGTAGCTGTAAACATGAACTTTCCCTGCTGTAGCCAGTATCTCCTGACCACAGTGAGATAAGAGAACCACTGGACCCATTTATAATATTTTTGTCTCACAAAACAGTTTATGGGGTAGGAATCTTGGCTCTGATATAATTCAGTAATTTAAGTTTTTACCTAACATTTTACATACAAGGTGGTGACTGTAGAGATTATGAAGTTCAATGCTGCACAACAGAATTATCTTCTGTTTAAATTCTTTCTGCCCATTTGAATGGTTCTTATTTAAGCCATAAACAAACTCACTCTATCTGAACCCAAACACTCATGGGTAGAAGAAAAAGTAAAGGCATCTTATATCACAGCTAACCCAGTCTCTGAGGCCATCCTTGACATAATCCTCACTATTCTCTCATTTGTGTTAAAGATAAAAGCAGCAGCCTTACAGATCCATGATTAGAAAAGAATGTTATCTCTGCTTCTTGTTGAATTGTGCCAAGCACATACACACCTCCAATATGTCGTGTCTCCAAAAAGGCCATCAGGAGATGACCTCTAAATGCAGAAAATGTTTCTGTCTCCTTTTTATTGCAGACATTTAAAAAATATGATCTAGACAATGCAGACCAAGGAGTTTAATTTAATCATCTAGTTTCATTTAATGCAGTGCTTTGTGTCACTTGCCACTTTTACCTAGAATAAAATGAGGCAGTGAGCTAACACTTACTCACCTGACATATCTTTAATGTTCTTGGTAAATGCTGAACAGCAGGAAACAGGTTACTCCAGTTAGTCAGAAGGGTCTCTTCTTCAACCTCACATCTGACTAATGCAGGTTTGATACCAAGGGAAGTCATTATTCCATGAAAGAGAGACTATTTTAAGTAGGGTAAGTGGAAGAATTAAGTCTGAGGGAAATAGAGTACTATTAAATCCTATAATCTGCAAAACAGAGCAATCAAAAAAAACCCCTTTGAAAAACAATTAGATATTTTTATTCTAAATTATCACCAGTGATAAAGAAACCATGCTTAATTAACATCAGCAAGTGTGATGCTAGCTTAGGAAGTTACCAACTCCAGTCAAATCCACCAAGAATTTCCTTTTTTTAATATAAATTGGAAATGAGAATTCTTCTACAGAAAGTAAAGGAATGCTGTGGAGAAACCTCGATAACACACATTAAAATATTTGTTTGTACTAGTTATTTACCCTAGTGTAATGAGCTAAATCCCAGTGGCACTCATAGGAACTCAGCACTGGAAGGAGTGATCTGATCACCAAGGACATGCACAGTTTTCTGCAAGTGTCAACAGCCATTAAGTACAAAAGAGATCATAGAACATCTGCTGCCCCTAATGTCCTTATTGACACAACATCCCCACCAGCCTGTACTAATCTGAAAGCCTTCTCACTCCTTGGCTGTCTTTTAAATTGTCAATATAAGGACGAAATATTATTCTTTAAACAGTAACAGGTTAGTAAAAAAGATAGGAATAGGGGCAGTAAGACTGTAGAGGAACAAAAGTAGTAACTTTGAAAATAAAATATTTTGCTTTTCCAATTAAAAAAAAAAAGAAAAGTCAAAATTTGTAACTGAGGGGGCAGATGCCTTTGGGAATGATAATTAAAATTCAGCTCACATCCATCATTGAAGCACCAGAAGTCCAACTGGCAGCTCTGTGTATGACACTGTCTGCTTTCACCTCCAACATACTTCATGAGGATTTCTGGCAGTCTGGCAAGATGAAGAAGAAGGTGGATTACTCCAATGATGTTGAATGAATGGTGGCTTTGGTTTCAGATATTAATCACCTCATGTTTCTTTTCCTTATTCATTTATTGTCAGAAGAGAATAATCCAATAGGTTCATAGACAGAAAAGAATACTTATTTTCTTGCACAGGTAAATGCAGCTTATCTGCTTTCAGATAGGCTTATTTCCTTAAGCTAATGCAAAATTTGACCTCTTTACATATGGTTCTAGTATAAATTTCAGGGCTAGTTGTATTACTGCTTATTTAATCTTCCACTTTCATTCACAAAATTGCCATTCAGAATCCTCAATCATAGTGGGGAAAAAAAAAATTAGACATCATCACCCACCTGACCCCAATTCAATGTGAAGCACTCCAATAAAACATGCTGTTGCCATCTGGAATCATAGAGAATAATTGCTTCTTCACGTGCTTGGGCTCTTTTAATCCTAAAAGCTATGTTTTTCTCAAAAAAAACCCAACCCAAACAAACAAAAAGCAACAAAACAAATATAAATATACAAAAACACACCAAAAAAAACCCAACCAACCACAACAAACAGCAAAAACACACACGCACAAAAAAACCAAAATCATCAAGTAAATAGAAAAGCTGTATTCATTCAGTTTAGTGACTTCAGTGTGCAGATGTTAAGCAAAACTCCAAAAAAATGAAAAAAAATTGCACTTCCCAGGACACAGCTTTCCATGGAGTTACTGGAGTTATCATGGTCTTGTTTAGTCCTCTAAGTCCTTCTGAACTTCTCCTGGAAGAGAACTCCTGGAAGATTTCTGCACACTTAGAGCCAAACTGAACTGGAGTCCTCCTTCCCAGCTGTAGACTCTACGTGCATGTGTATGGATGTGGGGAGGTATTGTCCATGTTTTTCATATTCAATGAGGCATTATTGAATATGAATATTATTAATATTCTGCATATATGAGGACATCTTTCTCCATAGAACCTTACAGGGACTGAATATTTCTACGTGTCTTCTGCAGGCCACTGTAAAGACTCTACCATCTGTACTAGTTTAACTAGTTTAACAGACTACTGGAAATTTGCTAAAATTTGAGCATTAAGGCCTAGTTATTCCATGCTACTTCATTTTACCTTCTCAGTATGGGGCAGTACTAGATTCCTTCAGGCTGTAAAAGCAGATTATTAGAATAATTATTAGAATAATTATTATTAGAATATTAGAATAATAGCACTGTCATCATCTGTGAAAGGAATTTAATTCTTCAGTTACATGAGATTATCACTCCTTACACTCAACTGTCTCAGGCTGAACTTCTGAAGAACATATTCATTTAATGAGAACTTATTTTGCCTTTTCCTTTGTATGTAAAGGCATGCTCCAAGATATCCAGCTCTACAAGTCCCAAAAGCAAAATGCATGAGGAAACATCAGCTTAATTTTCCTGGAGTTAACAAGAATTCTAATAGTGTTTATTTTTCACCCTTCATCTCACAATCATTTTCAAATAGAAAATTTCTGGTAACTTACTTTTTCCATAGAACACGTTACAGACTTCCAATGGATCCATTTTCCATTAATGTAAATTTATTTGTTTTAGTTCTTTCTCAAAAAGTGAAAATTGATATTTTAATAAGATTCAAAGCATCCACATTTAAAATTGTGTTCAGTCATCAGAATTTAATGAGGTTTTCTACACTCTGATCTATGCATTGATTTCACCAACTCCTACATCTTTGTTCACTTCTGCATTTTCTCCCCCATTTTTCATAGTAGCAATTAAATATGTATAAATCAGGCTTTCTCTGAAATAGGAATATGTTGTGGGTTTTTTTAAACATATGATGAAGCAGAAAGTCCCAATACACTGCACTTGCCATAACAAACTGTCTTGTGATTTACACCATTCTTGAAAAGCCTTTGTAGTGCAAATACTACACACACAGCTACTAATGGAAGGAGGTGCTTCTCAAAACAACCAACCCACATCTGAGATGGTTCAGTCCTGAATCTCAAGGCTGATGAACAATTGAGACCTAAAAGATGAAACTAGAAACTCGATTCAGTGTTCCAAGTGACACTCAAAATCACAGACATAGAGAAATTATTTTGGCACACTACTATTTGTCCCCACTATCACCTCTGGTAACCTCTCACTTTCACTGGCATTAATTACCTGCTTTGTTTTTTACTGTGTCACAATGAATAAAAAATGCTATTTTTCTTTCCCTTGCTAACATCTCTCTATGTTCAAAAGGTGCCAATAATCATCTCTCAAATGTTATGTGGATTAACATAATTAACTTAAATTCAATTGTTCTTAGTTTGGTCTTAGCTTGAAATATAATGCTGCTCCTTCAGAGCTCAAGAAAACCTGTTGTGTTCAACAGGGTTTCTGAAAATTCAACTGGAAAAAAAAAGAATCAACTAATCTTTTCAAACTGAAAATATAGTACTGAAGTATAGTACTGAAAGTCTTTCAGTATTATACTATTGACATGGCTGACCCTTTACCTGACTCCACTGGTTCAGCCTCTGAGGACTACTCCACATACTCAAAACACAGTGCAGGAAGCTCATGTTGACAACAGCAATTGCAAGGGCTGAAGCAGCTTCTGAGATGGGTACTCTAGGAGGGCTATTTAAGAAGAAAAAGAAAATGCTTTGAAGAATCTGCCTCACAACATCCCACAGAAAAATTCCCATAAAGACTCAGCAATGTGTATCCCTCAGGAATTGGGGATACTCCCCACAAGCACTAATTCTGCACACCTATGG